>PVIR01039488.1:0-13899 GCA_004026965.1 Petromus typicus
TTGTTTAATATTTCTTCTCAATAATATTTAGAAATAAAATGTCTTTCTTTTTCATGAATTTGAAACTTTCAGGCATACAGTTTAAAATTTTTATTTGAATTATTTTGTATTAGCTATAAAAGATTGAGTTTAAAAGTATGGTTCTTTCAACATACACCAATATTTAAATATGTTATCCTAGCAACCTTACTAGAATGACACAGTACAAATTCTGGTTGTGTCAGTCTACATTTCAGGCTAGTAGCTAAGTAGAGTGAATTCGAAAAATAATTACCCTTATCTTAAAATACGGACTATAGGAATGAAATTAAATTAGTTAATGCATGTAAAGGAATTTAACAAACTGACAAATCTATTATAATATATTAATATAAGTAGGCTAACATTTTAATATTTACACTCTTCTATTGATTTGAAGAAATTTTCATTCAAGAACAAAATGAGAAAGCTAATGAAAGAACTAGTGTTTATTTGACAAGTTATTAAATTTCCTTGGCATCCAGAAAAACTGCCAGATCTTTTTCAGATTGTTTTTTAGGTTTTTATTATTATTATTATTATTATTATTTTCTTGAGACAGTATCTCATTTTGTAGTTCACATTGACCCTGACCTAACTATATAGCCCATGCTAGTCTTGAACTCATGACAATCCTCCTGCCTCTGCCTCCTAAGTGCTGGGATTACAGGCATGAGCCACCACGCTCAGCGGCTTTTCAGATTATTTGAGAATCATAAACCTAAGTCTTTGCTTGTAGAATACTGGTGGAGAGGAGCTAAGCCTCTTTTAGATTCCAGGTTTAAAGTATTTACACAATCCTCCTGCATTTTAAATGTGACACTTTCATCCTGCCATTTTGCTCCTGAATTTAGTTTTCGTGTCATCAGTAAAAATGTATTTCTTACATAACTACTGTACCAGTATCAAGCTCAATGAATTTAATACAAATACTTGGCATCAAATATTTATTTCATAAAAAGTTTTTCAAATGGCTAAAAAAATACTTTAACAGAATTTCCTTGACTTGGGACTCAATCAATATGCATTTAATATAACTGATATTTATTGCTCTTACATTCTATAAAATTAACAACACACATTTTTTTTTATGCTGTATGACAGAAGTGGTCAAATTTTGCTGTGGAATATCTCACCCTATGAATTTCTCCCTTCTACTCCATGAGTTCTGAGTATGTGTCCTTCTTAAAGGAAAGTTAAATTATGAAAGTACAAGGTAGGCTAAACTCAGACTGAATTACACATTAATAGCTCGATTATTTCTACTTAGTTCCTGCTTTTCCCCGAGAGCACTCCAGTTTTGGACACTACTGATTGATACCAGTAGGTTTTGGGAGGTGGGTAACAGAATTTTACCGTTGTTCATTTACTCATTACATATTGGGGGTTGAATTACACACTACATATTCTATTCTAGTTGTTTTCTAGCTTTCATCATTTCTTCAAATTTAAATATAAAAATTATTTCCTTTCATTGAAAAACAATTAAATATAATGACTCAGGAAAAAAAATACTCCTTTCCCTGTAATTCATGGTTTTCCAGGAGTAACTGGTATCCAGATGGCTCTAAATGTTGTTTTTTCATGTTATGCTAATTTGTTTGAGGCTTTTTGTTTTTTTTTATTGATTGTAGAGGGAAACTATTAACTTGGTAATTTTATTACTACATCCATTTCATGTTAGGTTATTTTGATTATTACTTGATGTATCTCACACTCCTTTGTAAACCACTCATTCAAACCACTCTTCGATATCTGACTTAGATTATCTATTTCCAGACACACATTGTTGTCTGTGTCAGCTTCACAAAAGATCCAATCCCCTGAAATGAGATCTACTTAGAGACTCTCTTGAAAATAACTCTAGTAAAAAGTTTAACATTGAAATTATTTTTCCTGAGAAAGTTAGTCACCTGAAGATGTAGAGGAGATCCAGGCCAAGCTAATACGCAATTCTGTGAGAGGAAAGACATTTTCCCAAACTCTCCATGGCTGCATCCCTTTGCTCATAAGGAGTTTATTACAATCATCTTTGAATTGTGGAATGTCTCCATACACAGTGTGCTCTGTGCTCCTGTGATGTAAAGGCACAGATTACAAACACAAAGGAAATAGCGCTTAATTCCATCGTACAAAGCTAGAAAAGATAGGATACATTCCACACGGATATTTATTATTGCTAGAGCCCAGTAAAAATCAGAGATAAAGTGGATGAATTTCATGGTTATGCACAGTGGGAATAGCTGGTGTCATGATGTGTGATGGATAAAAAGGGAGAGGAAAGTTGTGTGAATTAATTATATGTAAGAATTTGAATGTCAGACCCAACAATATGATGAAAGGGTTCTCTTCAGGAAGAATAACAAAACTGACATTGATCTTTGGATAGATTCTCTCTTAGGTTGATGATCAGCTATCACCTTCAAAGTAGTGAATCTTGAGACAGAGCATTGAGTTGTACTGAGAAACAGGAAATTCTACTCTCTAGTGAGATTTTCATTCAGATGTTAATTTCTGTTCATTAGTATTTCATAACTGCATTTGCAACAAAAAGGTAATATTCATTATGGGAGAAGATGGTACATGGAATGGATTTAGAGTGTGAAACCCAGACTTGACTCACACTGAATGATGACATTTTTAAAGGTAGATCAGTACCTAAACCTTAACTTTTGTATCAGGAACAAAATATTAGTAATGTATCTGTTGCCAACTTTAAATGGTTTTAGTAGGGCTCATGATCAAAACAACATAGAATATTAAAAGGCCATTAGTTAGGAATTATCCAAATAAAGGATTTACCTCTTTCTATCAGAACATATGAGAGATAGTAAATGCTATGATTTACATAACTAAATGATGAGATAAAACTGATAGAAATATTGTAGACAAAAACTAAATTTCTAAAATGTAATCCATGATATTCTTAATAAATAAAGATTATGAATATATATTTGCCAGTTACAGAAAATGGAAGATATTATTAGCAGTGATTGGTGACTAATTCTCCATCCTTTTTTGTTTTCTCTAATGTTAGTAAATCAGACAAAGTGCTGAAAGGTAAATATTCCAAGGGGTCAGTATAAAGAACTAAAAAGTGTAGCTGTACAGATACAATCAGGAGTTACACAGTGACACAGAAGTCAGCACAGACCAGGCACACAATAGTAAAGATGTAAATGAGTTCTAGAATTGTAGGTTATATATTGTGAAATAGAAAATACTCAAAGTGAAATAGGGTGAAGGGGGAAAAATAATGAGATTATAACAAAAAAGAAAAGAAACAAAGTCTATGTATACGGGGGTGGTGGTAGGGTGGGTAGGGCTATGGGAAAAAATGAGAATTAAATTGTGTCTTATACTGGTACAAATTCCCATTGTGGAGTGCAATTATGATATGTAGATGTAATGGACCAATAAAGATTTCAGTAAAGAGAAAGAATAAATAATCACAAATGCTCATGAAGTTGCAGGAGAAAAAGTTGCCTTTTACACGGTTAATGGGGCTGTATACTGGTGCAGGCACTATAGAAATCAGCATAGAGATTCTTCAAACAAAGGACAACTAGAAATTCCACTTGAGTCAGCTCTTCCCCTTCCAAGTGTCTGTATATAGAGGAGCTAAAGGCCTCATGTTACACTCATCCACTGATACCCATATTTACAGCTCATAATACATGGTGGGAGCTTCTATAGGTCCATGAAGAGACGAATGGGCAAAGAAAATGTCATCTATCTCCTGCCAAGAAACAGGATAAATGTGAGTTACATTGTAAGAAAATGGATGTGACTGGAAGCCACAGAGTTAAGTGAAATGAATTGTACACACAAGTTTAACTATCGCTCAGATATTTCTTTATGTAAGAAACCCCAAACATAAATAAGTTAAATATGGAATAGAAAATAAGGTGATAGTTCTTTTCAAAAGGGAAAGGGGACTTAATTTAGATAGAGAAGGGTGAGATGAAGTAATAACAATATGCTATATACATATATCAACTCCCTACACTGGATATAATTTCATCTATAGCAAACGTGTACTAATAGAAATAAAAATTAAAATATAACATCCAATTTTTCCTATAGCAGATT
Organism: Petromus typicus; assembly: GCA_004026965.1. Classification (NCBI taxonomy): domain Eukaryota; kingdom Metazoa; phylum Chordata; class Mammalia; order Rodentia; family Petromuridae; genus Petromus; species Petromus typicus. Next base: position 4,111 of record PVIR01039488.1, read on the forward strand.
AATATATTTTGTGTTTATCAAAATACTTGTTTGACCAATACCAGCTATGTTTGTGTAAGTACATCCTACAATTTAAAATTATAAAGTTATGTAATCTAATGCATTTCTCAAAACACATGCATGATTGGACAAGCAAATAATTTTCACATGAAATATTGTAGAGAAGCTGGACAAAGTACAAACTGCCTGCAGCACTGATGTAATTGATGCATACTAAAAAGGGAAAGAAAATGAAGTAAGACCCCAGTGATATGCCACATATGATAGTCAGTTCTGGCAGAATCATAAACCAAAACTAAAAATTATTTGAGGATTTCAAAAATATAATATGGGAAAATATTTTATGGCATTCTTTCAAAGAAAAATTTTATAAAATTATTTTCATATTTGACTATCTTAAAAGCCAATATTTTCCACCACATCTAGAGGATATAAGAAGCAATCCCACATCTGAGAACACCATACAACATCCGATGCAAAGAAGGGGTTTTATGTAGCCCAAGTAGAAACTTACTACAGTTCATGAAGCATAAATACACTTGAGATCATTGAAAGTCATGTTACAAGAAACAAACATAACATTATGCACAAAATGGGTAAATAATCAGAGATAAACAGGCTAAAATTAAAAATTATTTAATAGCTTAATTACTGTTTAGCACCAATAAAAAACTTATGCCAAGTTTTCAGAAAAATGGAGAAGAGTGAAAATTCCAGTGTTAGAAGTTAACATGGAATTATTTGACATTGCTAATTCAGGTGAATTTATACACAATTCATGACACAGATAAACCTTTGAAAATAAATAAAATACACACATGAATACATCAGCTTAAATGTTCACAAATGAACCATTTTATAATTCCCCAAACAAGGAAAAACCTCTTACATATCTACTGAAGGATGGATAAGGATGTTGGTATACACAGTGAAGCAATACAGTATTCTCAAAATCATAAGTGAAAAAATAAAGTAATATGGTTGGGAAGTATACTGTAGCTTCAATACTATTTATTTTTTCTGTAAAAATAGAGTGTAATTACATGTTATTTAAAGTGACTTAGCAATTAATCCAAATCTTTTCTTTACATGATGTCTACCAAAAAATGTATTTAAAAAATAGAATAGTCAAAACTAAATATGCTTATGAAAATAATTCATATGATAATATATCATAAATAAATATGTAAATCACAAATTTTATGTAAATTGCAAATATCTAGTCATAAAGACTGTTTATCCCAGTGGCAAACTCCCATGCACATCCTACTAATTTAATTCTTCTAATCATTTCATTGCTTATCCTAATCCTAAAATTAATTGAAGCTGAAGTACAAGAAAATGAGATAATTTATATTTAAACCAATTGTTCATTTACTTCTAACTTTACCATACTATTTCCTAGCATGTTAACTTGTTCACATAAGTTATGATGGGACACAATTGCTCTCAGCATGGCCTTTTCCATCTCCTCCCACACCTTGCAGCTCTGAGCACATCGTATACACTGTGCTGTGTACATAGATGAAATCCAGGAAAAACTACAAGATCACTGTAGTATAAACTCAGGGACATGTGGCATTTTCCTAGATCAAGGAAAAAACAATGCAGGTGAATATAAAGCTTGATTTTAGTTGAGTGCTGAAGGGGCAAAATAGAGGAAGATATGTTATTCTACATTTTAATCATTATTTTTTTATTTTATTTTCATATAATAACTGAATTTCAGGTAGCATAATTAGAAGTAGTTGTAGGCTTTTATGTCCTTAAAATTGGAAATCTTCTATCTATCAGGAGATCATTTATCAACAGCTCTTATCTTGTTTTGTAGGACATAGTTTTGTTTAATGTGTGACCTCTGGAATACGAAGGACATTGGTCAGTCGAAATCAGTCCAATGGTCGTTTTGTTTGTTTGTTTGTTTTTCAGCCCTTTGTATCCATCAGTTCTACATCAGCAGAATCAATTAACCAAATATATTCAGAATATTTGAAGGATAATTGTCTTGGTTCTGAGCATGTGCAGATTCTTTTAAATGGTCATTGACCCCCTAAAATATGATATAGTTACTATTTAATTAGGATTTGCATATAATTGGTCTTATAAGGATGCCGAGATGACTTAGAGTAATCAAGGAGAGGTGGACAGTTTCTATGTAGATACTAAGACTTTATATATAAGGGACTTGAATATCTGTGTATTTTTAAATCAAGAAGATAGTTTGGAATTAATCACTCAAAGAATCTGAGGTATAACTGTATAAGTGTTCATGTGTAAATATGCATACGTATAAAAGAAACAGGTGGGAGAAAACAAACCAGCATACTTTTAAAATGGTAGGCTTTTGTCTGCAGCAAACATGAGTTTTCATAGCAACTCAGGCAGAACCCTTAAAACCATAACTTAATATTTTAGAGAACTGTCCTCTCGCAGTTTGATTGAGAAATCCTTACCTATCCTGGCCCTGAGCACTGTCCAACCAATGTCAATATAAAGGGTGGATGATTCACTGTAAGGAAATGCCAGTAACTGTCAGAGTATGTAAGAGTATCAAGCACTCCCATAGGTGGAGAACAATCTCTCTAATTCCTCTTGGGTCTTTGTGACTTAAGATGATATGCACAGTACTTACATTTCCCTGGGAGAGTAAGACATTACCAGAAGCCCCTGCTCTTGTCTTCAGTGAATTGAGGTAATTAAATCTCTGTGGATGTCATTGAGTTGCTATCTGCCCATTCTTATTAAACTATGGGTCATTGACTTTTTCAAAAACTCTTGTCATCATAAGTAGCTATCACTTAGTAAATTTTACTTTGGTATCTTCTCAGAATTGTGATTTTAACTATGATTTCAGTTTCAAAAAATAATTTAAAAATCTTCCTCTGTGCCATCAAATTGCACCCCTGTGTCATTTTGTTTGTTCATTTGGTTGATTGGGTTTTTTGCCCTGCCTTTCTGTTAGTGCTCATGGTTAAAATTTAATTGTTTCTGCTTCAACAGCAATTCTCATGTTTATATATATCTGAAACTTATGGAAATTTAAAATTTTGAAAGAAATATAAATCGCAGGTAGGGATTTACTTATCATCAGTTTTTGTTATATTTAAATATTTAATGCATCAAACAAAATAAATTTAAATCTGAAGAATTATCCCCAGTATCATGGGACCTATCTTTCTAAAATAAAGCTATTTTCTGTCTCAGCTACCATTTATCCTCTACCTGTATGTGGAATATAGGACTTGCAATATCAGGTTTTAATTTACTCATGTCATATATAACATGACATATATGACACTAGTATTGAATATATGTGTGTATATTATTAAGTTCTTTCACTGTAATCAAATACCTGAGTCAATTCTCTAATACAGAGAAATGGGCCATTGTTTTTTTGTTTCTCTTCCAAGTTAGGTGGCTATTGGCTTTGCGCCTCAAGCCAGGATGACACATAATAGTTGGAACACATAGCAGAGCAAAACCGTGGGCATCACAAACATTCTTCATTACACAGTCTGGTGGCAGGAAGTTAATAATCACAACTTCATATAAACATGTGATGCTTACGTATTTTCTAGAATTTATTTCAAAGGAGATTTACAGTTACTCCTTTCAATGTTCAATCAAAACTGATTGGACGTATTATAGACAAAAATAGTTTTAATAATATTTTGAAGGGATCTCATTTGGGGCTTTTGTTCTCTTTCTGTACTTCTTGCTCTGACCCCTGAATAGAGGCATTGCTACTTTTCTAATTATCTAGGATCTATTGAGAAAAAGAAGCACTGATGGCCACTGAAAATACCAAATAGGAGAAAATACAATTTCCTTTTATCTTTTCAGTCACTTCCAAAGTAAGATTGCAAAAAGTCACATTGTTCCTCTGAAAGACGCCAAGATGTGGTACTGAATTGGAGGAGAGACTCGTCTCAGAGACTCCTGGGGTGTCCCACATTTTATGGCTTATTTGTATTTGTTAAAAAAGAATAGAAACTTGAATTTGAGGGAAGCATAAAGGCCCCCAGGCAGGAGTCACTGTGGAAAAACTGGTCAATTAGTGAACATCACATTCAGGGCACTTCAAAAATAAATTCACTCTTTCAAAATGTTATTTGATGTGGAAAACTGCCTTTATTTTAGAAGAAAGATGGAGATCCTGAATACAGTAACATTAATAGATGCCAGATAGATAGATAGATAATTTTTCTTGCTATTCTTATTCTTCCCTTCCATCTTCCTTCTTTCTGTCCCCTTTGTTCTCTGTTTTGGTGTTTCTCTCTCCCTCCCTCCCTCCATCCATGATCTCTCCTGCTTGGTGGTCTTCTTTCTTTCCTCTCTCCCTCCTTCCATTCCTGATTTCCTTCCTTTCTCCTTCCCTCTTTCTCCTCCTTTAACCTCTGTGTACATGTGCATATATTCATATCATACTGCCGTTACAGAATGAATCTGTTTCCCAAGAAACACACACACCAGCTTGAGACTTCAGATGAGGTGGAACACAGACATCAAGATTTAAATTAAGGGATTTCTTTCCCTGGTTTTAACAAAGTAGTTGGGCTGTCGTTCAAACCCGGTGCCATGGCAGGTTGACTTTGATGGGGCACTTCAAGGTGCCTAACCACTATCTGGATGGAAGCACAATGTTCGGAATACAAGCTTTGGATTATATTTTTGCTCAGGCATCATATAGTTCTTCCAATGCTTGTGACACTGTGGTTAAACCCAGGATCGGACATGTTTATGTTGTATTATTTAGAATTATATGAAAACAATGCTCAGAGTTGGTTTCTATGGATCTCAGAATGCTTAAGGAATAGGGCTGCATTTATGCTTGAAATTTTGTGGCACATGTTTTGCTTTTCAGTAGACTCAAATTTTCTGCAGTACTAGAAAAATCTACTGGGTTCCACACTTGGGGGAACCCCTAGGATGTTGTAATATAAGCTTCTGAAAAAAAACATATTTTATACAGAGTATTACATGAGAAATGGAAGCAACAAGATAAAAAAGCTAAGAGAGGAAATGAAATCAATTTGGTTATTTACATTTCCTGCAGTTAATAATAAGCCAATTAAAATGTGAAGGTCTATGAGTTACTTGATTCATTTTAGGTTGAAATTTTAAAAATATAGAAATCTTAAGACACCATAGTATTTAATTTTGTAAATAATATTGTTGACCAAAACACTGAAGACTTTTATTATGTAAACAGCAGTGAAACAACGGAGTGACATTTTCATTCAAGATCTCGCAGGCAAAGGTTTAACCATCACTAATCAGATGAGACACAGATTTATGAGTTCAACTTCATGCTCTTGCTTTGGAGTGCTGCTTACATTTCACTTGATGCTTTAGTAATGAAATGAACCTTTCTGAGATATGCAAGAGCTTATTGAGATTACCACTTGAACTTCAAGAGCTTTCTCAGCTTAATCATTATTTCCCAATAAAATTGTTAAAGAATATTTATTTGTTTTAACAAACTTCATTTGTTCTTATATATGTCATAAGGAGCATTCTATTTATGTGTCATAATAATTCAGTTTTACCCAGTTAATCTGTAAAACGAAACTTTAGGCTTATGGAAATCTGAAATTTAAGGTCTCAATAGCTTTAAATACAAAGTCATATACTTTTCTTGAAATAAAGTCATCTTGTTTTTTCTCCTTAAAGACTCATTTGAATGAAATATTAACTTTGGAAAGTACAGTTCCCCACAGTGGGCAAAGTCTCCTTCCTTTTGCAACATCAAACCATAGAAACTGATTTGTACATCCTCTGGCCAGGATCCAGACTTGTTCCTGTTACTGCTCCCTTTGAGAATGCTCAACCTGCAACAGGAGAGGAAAAATAAAATTGCACAGTGATGAGTTCTCAAACGCTGGTACCGATGGGCAGCAATGTCAGCATCTGTTTGTGACTCATTACATACATTGACTTCCAAGCTTTCCTTCAGATATATCAAAGCAAAGGTGATTCTGACCGATATTGGCCTTCGGCAATCACTTCTGAACTCCATTTCTGACAAATGAGCTGCACAAATTCCCTGACTCTTTCCCTCATTTTGTCTTCCTTCTTCAAAGTGTTCACAGGTACCTAACCCATACTGCAGTTTCCCAGCAGGTGAAGAGATAAAAAGTAGTTCACCTCAAAAACATCTTTGATTCTTCTTACAACTGGTATTTTATAGAGACAAGGCAACCACATCAAAATGTATGCACATGAAAATGTCAAAGATGAATAACATATGTAAAGACATTTATTTTGCTTCTGTTTATCACCAAGGTATGCGTATTATGTGCCAGGATATCTGGCAGGACAACACATTCATTTCCCTGAGTGTTTCCAGTTCATGCACTTAACAGGTAAAGAGTAGAAGTGCCTGGGTGAAAACATTTCCCCAGGAGCTCATGCAAATGTTACTCCACTCCTGGGGAAAATGATGACAAACATGGATCTGATCGAGGACAGGTGCAGCTGCTGTTAATATTATATAATGGTTGAGGATTTAGCTCAATGGTTCTGGTGCCTGAATCACAAGCACAGAGGTCCCAAGTTCAATCCCTGGTACGGATGGGAAGGGAGGAGGAATCTACCATCTTACACTATTAATATAACACAAGATACACAAATTTACGTGAATTTACAAGATTGGCTGAAGTGGCAACCCACAGAGTTGAGTGGGGAAAACTGCAAAGGGTTTTTCTGCACACTGGAGACTAGATGATTTAGTCGAAGGTCTGGAGCTCTCTGCAGTGTTCAGTATGAGCCTATATCAGGGGCCAATGGGTCTGTGATGTAAGGGTGAAGAGTCTACACTGGAAGGATGAAGAGTCTATACCACTGAGTGATTTGCGTCAGAATCCTAAGGCTGACTTGAAAACTTGGAGCCGACTTCCACGGTAAAAGCGAAGATTGCAGCTCTTCTAAGGAAACAGGAGCATATTCATCCCTCCTTCCTGTTGATGCCACACAGGCGAGGCTGTCCTAGAGCGAGCCCTCCACACTGAGATGAGGAATTGCTGCCTTCCTTAACATTCTCTTAACCAAACTTCTCACGTTGATGCAATCAACCAGCACAATAGAAAACAGTGCCAGTGTCTGAAACCTGGTAATACAGTATGTACGTTTGGAAAACAAATCACTCCATAGTACACACGTGCTTGTGTGAAAAGAATGTAAATTTCATAATGTATTTATGTGGCTTTTTTTTAACCTTATACAGGTGCTTAGCATTCCTAACTGTAGAACTACAGTTAACTTGTTTTTGTTGTGGAGATTGATCTCATGGAAATGCACAGTCTGTCATGAATACGACGCTTACCCACACTCCATTGCAGCCAGTTTGAGAAAACATCCCACAAATTAAGTAGCAAACAGATCATCTGACCAGTGTTTAATTAACTGCTGGCTTCTCTAATTTTTGCTTCACTAATTAAGCATCACACACACACACACACACACACACACACACACACACACAAACACACACAAATGTATGATTATACCACCTATCATATAAGGTATCTATCTGGTCTGCCTTCAACTTTTTCTTTACAACTATGGTCAAGATGTATCTCCAGTTTTCCTTTTTGTCCAACATAAGGCGTTTAGGGTCCTTCATCCTCCTTGTGATGCTCTGTTTCCTCTGTCTGCTGTGCCCCAAATTCAGGTGTTAAGACTAAGCCCTTATACAATAGTATTAAAAGGTGGGGCCCTGGAGAAGTCACTGGGTCTTGAAGACTCTCTCCTCAGGAATGAACCTAATATTCTCAAAAAAGTCTCCTATGAAAAAGCTAGCTAGCCCTTTCAGACCTGTCTACCACATGGAGACATAAGAAGGTACCACCATTAAAGGAAAGAGCGATTGTGATAGACAATGTGCCTTGTCATAATCATAGGAAATGAACAATCCCAGGAAATGAAGAAATATTAGGCTGTTACTTGGCATATAGTAAATATCACAGGCTCTTCTTTGTTTCTCTTCTCTTGGCTGTCATAAAACTAGTCATATTCTTGGGTGAAAATACACCACCTAAAACATCCCAAATATTTTCATTTAAAAATTCTAGTTTTTTGTTAGACATATAGGCATGTTGAAATTCTATCTATGATTTTTAGTCTCTTATACTACACTGGATCAGTATAGTGATTATTCTCACTCATATTTTTATTCCACAATGTATAATACATAGTCAGAATAACATAAAAAGTGTAATACCAGTACTCTGGGATGCTGAGACAGGAGGATCTCAGGTTGTAGCTCAACACAGGCAACTTTGTCAGTTAGTGAGACTCTGTCTCAATATTAAAAACCACAAAAAATGTTTGGGCTTTCACTCAGTGTGATGGCCTAAATTTTAATTCCTAGTGCAGAAAGAAAATAAATAGATTTATTTTCTTAGATTACTCTGACAGAAGGTTTTAGAACATCAAGAAAACTCTCAGTTTGCTTGGCTAACATTATATTTTACTAGTTTGTTTGAATTTTAGATATTTAATATGCACATTAATATTATTGAAGATAAACCTTCTGTAGAGTCTGAATTATACAAGTAAATGTAATGTCTTTTGTGGTTTTGGATTTCATGTTGCAATATAAACTCTGAGACTACTGATGATAACATATAAGTAAATAAATAAATGCATAGAATCTTTCCCAAAGATCATTTAATTATATTAATTTTCTTTTAAATTAGATTTTGAAGGTGGTGATATTGTTCTATATTTATGGTTAAAAACATTTGTGTTAGGATTTAAGTGTACCTATTTCCCCTTTCGGTTGCTCCTTTGCTTTCTTCCTTGCTTCCTTCCTTCCTTCTTTTTGCCCTTCTTTTTCCTCTGCTGATTTAGACTCCCCCAAAATCCCAAACTTGCATTTAATGGAACTACTGAAATTAGAATTAAGGAGTTAAGGTCTTGAAAGACAGCATCGAAAATTACTCAGTGTTATACATCGAGTATTGAAGTTAAATCTACAAATGTCAGTCACTATGAATAATGTTACTGATATAGTAATTGCAGCACACAAATGAGTGTCTGTTGTCTGCTCTTCGGCAATATTAGCAAGAGGAGGAAAATTTTTAAAAGCCATCACTCGCTTGTGAGAGTTTTTCCCATGTGCTTTTACAGAAACCTCAATTGTATTAAGATCATTTGGTATTCAGGTCCACGTATGGCACTAAGATCCTTGCTTCTCAAGGACTTGTGATGTGTCTTTTGCAGAGAAAAAGAAGCTTGTTGGAAATTGGCTCACACAACCCAGGGAAAGTCACCCTCCATGCAGGAGACACGTGCAGTATTTATCTATGTTAGAGTTGGAGCAAAAATCAGTTCACCCGATTTACAGATTTCCAAAAGCACTTTTCTTTATGTGCAAATGTTCTACATACTTAATTTTAAGTAAGAACTGACATATATAGAAAAATTTGTGAAAGAAAAGTATACCTGCAGAAATCGTCAGCAAGTTGCTGACCCTACACTTTCAGAGACACGAGCATACTTATATAACTGACACCTGAATAAAGAAGAACATGGCCGGAACCTCAAAAGTCCTCTTCATGCTCAGGTTTCAAAAAATACTATTTCCATTTTTTTTTTTTAGTTTATATGAATAGTACTTAAATGTTGCAGCAGAGCTTCAGAAGTTCATTGATGTGAAGGAGAATTGCAGGAGAAAAGTATACAAGTGTATTTTTTCACGTACTTATTGGTATATTTTAGATTTATATAATGACAACATTCATTGCAGAGGATTTGTACCTACAAATGATATATCTTGCTTTCCCC
>PVIR01039489.1:0-13893 GCA_004026965.1 Petromus typicus
ATTTCTGAGCATTTTTGTGAAGCCTGCCCTGGGAGGACAAAATACTGATTATGTGAAAGATTTGTCTTTATGTGGGAAAATTCCTAATAGACCTTTAGATTCAATGGACAAATTTCAGTGCCATCCAGAATGAGAAAGGAAGAGAGGTCAGCCTCCCACTAGACAAAGGAGGGACAATGTCCAGAGAGGGCGGTGAGCTGAGGTTGGTGAAGGGACTTTCTCCGAGGTGATGACCTCTGAGCATGAGTCCGTGGCTCAGACGCAGGGAGGAGTCGAAGTAAAGTGATGCCCAGTGCTCGGGTCTCAGTTGCCCCAGCTCCATGTGTTGTCCACTGTCCAGCATTTTGCCATTCTTGGAAAACCCTAAAACTGCCTTCAGTACATTGAACAACTTTCTTCAGAGAATATAGGAAGGGGAAATACTGAGAACACTTATGGAGGACATTTTAAGAAAGAGCTGTTCTGGATTGTCTGCACCTATCTCAGAGCTTCTGCCCAACTCCGTAAGCAAGAACTTCAGAAAATGACTCCAATTCAGGAAAATGCCAGTCACACAGCCATGCTGTTGTTGGATGTTGGTCACTTCCGCTTTGATCTGTAGGTTCCTTTTAGCATTTATATTTACATATCCTTAAAGTTCCCATTTGCAATAGTGGCTATAACTGAACAGTTCTCTCATTTACAAGGAAAGGAATATCTTTGGCATCTCTTTTTATGTTTGTATATGTTTGGTTTTTTAAAAAAATTGAATTATCCTTTAACAAAGAAGAAAAGGAATATAAGAGGGAAGAGAAGAACCAAATTTTAAGACAAATCTATAAGCTGAAATTGGAGAATGGAAAATAAGCAGGGATCGAGAATAAATCAGGAGCCAGAATTCAGAGGAAAATTATGATGAAAATAAGTTAACTCATCCCAGAGACCCCATTGGCTCCTCAGGAGGATGTGCTAGAGTTTTCACAAAGCATGACTATTTTAAAACATTTATTTAAATACTAGGGCAAAGAGTAATCCCAAGGGAGTTGTGTCAGGTGCTTTTCTGTTGTTGCTGAGACAAAATATTGAACACCCAAACTTAGAGGGAAATGGGGTTAATGTGAGTCACAGTTTGTGGAGGCTATGGTCCATAGATGGCTGGCTCCAAGGCAGGGTGGATGGCATACAGACATCACAAATGAAAAACTAACATGGCACCCGCAATGTAGCAAAGGCAACAAGAGAGCTTCACTGAGTCTTTCTGCCTCTTTTATCTCATCCAGACAACCCAAATTAGGGCGGTGCTAAACACTCCCTCAGGGGTAGTGGTTTAGTCATCACACACCCTTAATCCCAGCCTTTAATCACACATTCCAGATTCAGCTACCCCTCACCAAAAGAAGGTTGGGGTAGAGCGACATCAAGACCTAAACCATAACAAAGCTGGAAGACCTTGGGCAGGGGATTTAGCTCAGTGGTTCCTACATTTGCCTTGTAAGCTCACAAGCTCGAGTTTGATGCCCAGTACCTACAATGTTGCACGTGGACACTCACACCTCCCAGCAATCAGTACCACATACTATAGTGCTGGGCATAGTGGTTCACACCTGTAATCCCAGCACTTGGGAGGCAGAGACAGGATTTCTGTGAGTTCCAGGCTTACCTGGGCTACATAGTGAGCTCAGGGACAGCCTGAACTACAAAGTGAGACCCTGTCTCAAAAAAAAAGGTGGAAGACCGAAATACTCACAAGTAAAGAAGCTATGATGGTTAATTGTCATACTGAAGATATTTACAAGTTTCACGCAATCACAGCCAAGACCTCTGAACCTGTTTATGATACCATCCAAGTTTATATGTAAATCTTCCTTCATAATGTCTATGTCTCCCTGAATATCTCGGTTCAGCTTCTGTAACCATCACACTCATCTGTCCCTGCTTCTCTCCTCTAGTCCTATCCACTGGTATTTTCTTCCGAATTATTTCCCCATAGATGGAGGAAGTAATTGCTTTCTAGTTATAGTCCAACATCGTCATTGTTGATGGGCAACCCTAACCCACCTAACAGTAAACAGTTCTTTTTGATGTAGAAGTATCTCTCTTATATACAAGGAAAAAAGAAAAAGATGCCCCTCACTTCAATAAAACAGTTGCTCTGAAATGTCCCTGTTGAAAAGGGAGATCAGAAGATTTTGTTCTTGAGAGAGTAAGCGTCAGTGACTCTCTGCACCAGGAAACCTCAGGTGACTTCTCAGACTGCAGTGCTGTCCCCTTAGGTTTGTGCTGCCTTCACTCAGACCTTACTGGCAATTACCACTGCAAAGTTGGCCTTATCCAAAGGGCAAACTGATGGAGCTCTTCCTATGAGACTGTTGGTTAGAAAGACTACAATCAGATGTTCCCTTGTGGCCAGTAAGAAGAAAAAGAAGTGTGAAGACACCCATATCTGTCTCTGTACCTGAGTGTTCTAACTGCAGCCAGTTGTTAAACTTCTCTGGAGATTTCTGACCTATGACAAGCTGACACAAACATGCTAACCTTGAAGGTTTATCGATAGATAGAGATAAAATGGTGCAAATGATCTGGCCCGAGGCGGATGTTTAGTGTTCTTTCCACTCCCCTATTTGGCCAGCTCTGGAGAATGAGCTGGATATGAGTCTCTGCAGAGGAATTTTAGAAGCAGGAAAGATGAGTGCTATGATCTGAATGTTTATATCACCGCTACAATTCACGCTGAAGCTTCATCTGCTGTGGGACAATCTTGAGACCAGGGCTTTCAGGGTAGATTAGGGCCCTTATAAAAGGATTTGGGGGAGTGGGGCTTTTCTTACTCTATTAGGACACAGTGTTCAGGAAGTTCTTGTGAAAGCAGAAGCCCTCCCTCCCTGAATCCTGAATCTGCTGTTGGCTTGAATTTAAATTCCATAGCTTTCAGAGATAGAAGCAATAAATTTGTTTTTAGGTATTTTCCAGTGTTGAGCACTCTTATTTTAGCAGCCTGAATGGATGAAGACATGATATTTCCAATTAATACATTTTTAAAGGACTTAAAATACACAGAACAGTTTGGGGGGCTGGGGGTTCCCCATTCAAACCTTCTTTGTCCCTATTGCAGCAGCAGAAGCATCTTGGTTGTTCCCTAGTCTGCAAGTGGCTGTTACATACCAATTTCCTGGCCTCTGAGCATCCATATCAAAGAATCACAAATGAATGAGTTGGCAAGCGCTGTCTTTTGTCTTCATTGCAATACCAGGACTCTCTGTACTTATTTGTGGCAGGTAGACTCAGCCTCAAGAGTCTGTCACCTCCGTGACTTGTCATCGATTTGACTCCTACCCACAAAATTGCTTTCAGCTGAGAATAGTGCCTCCTCCTAATCAGCAGAGGTGACTCAGCTCAGAGTTTCTTGGCCCTGATGATTTTACTGGAGTTTTGACTTACACAGCATAATGCCACGACCCTCGTGCTGCTGCTTGTCTTACCACAGTGCCATCCGTAAGCACACAGCTGCCCGAGTGCTGCTGCAGAGCCCAGGCTGGGAAAAACTCCCCAGAACCTCCATAGAAGGCTGTATTTCTAAAAGGGTTTTAGCCACATCCAAGAGCACTCAGTATTTTTATTCCATTCATCTTCACCGTCAGCATTTTGCATGGGCTCCTTTAAGTCCTACTTCATAGGAATGAGAAGAGACTACACTCTGGAGGCTCCTGATCATGGTCAGTAGGAAAAGGCTCATTTCCAATACGACTCCCACAGCACATTTGTACATGCAGGTTTTACAAAGTTGCTTCAGTACCTCAATTCCCCAAATGAGGACTGTTTGCAAGTGATGTTTTAGCAGAATGTGCCGGACACTAATTGGCTTAGACCTCTGGGGACTTTTGATCATTTAAGCATATATCAACCTACATGTGAAATAGCATTTGGACTATTCAGTAAGCTCAGAGAGGTTTACTGACTTTCACCCAGGTTATAATCCTTAAAATTCTAAGCATATCAAATTATTTTTCATTGACTTTGCTGAAATTTATAAGGACCCAGATGTGCTAATACAACACAAACGATCACATTCATCTTCCAGTTCTTTTGGTTCAGAAGGGTGTTATTGTTACTATGGATACTGTATTTTATCCATTTTTTATTCCAACTTTCACATAAGTAGCTGAAAATAATGAATACCTGAGGTTGATATCCAAACTCAGAATGCCAAAAGAAGGTAATTTAAGTTAATCCAACATGCAATAAAAAAAGAAAGGAAATTGTGATTTAGAATGGATATGAACATGGCCTCAGGGTGTCCCATTGGCAGAACTCCTGCAGCGAGGACCTCCTCTCTCTTCCCACTTCCAAATATTTTTTTCTTTGGGCATACTGTGTTATTTCTTATATTCAGCCTGGTTGCAATGTCCACGAAGTTAATCAGATTTTTTACAGCTAGTTTTCTGCTATAAGTTAATCTTATAGGTCAACTCTTCCACGGTGACTTTGTTCACTCTCAAATTCTCAGTAGCGTTGCTCTGAGTCTATGCACCAGGAGGATTTGCCACTTGACTGAAAAATTCTCAGTTTGACAAAAGGATCAGCAAACATTTTGCTCCACCCAGCTGGCGAGCAGATTGAGGTGGTTCACTCAAAGGCCTAATCCAAGTTCTAGGAGGCTGGAGTTAGCTCTGATATAATCCATGTAGAACTAGGAATAGAGAGATACTTCTGGCCTTGGTTTTGATTGTATATATTTGGCCTACATAAGCCAGTTAGACTCGAATAGATTGAGATTTGCCTCCCCTAGCAAGAGCTGTTCTGTCTTGCATGAATGTTAGGTACCTTAGGCTGGACACAGAAGCTGAGTCCACAAGAGAATAGCAGAAGCATCATTTTGGTTAGTGAGCCTGACCAATGACTCTATGTTCACAGGGGGAGTTGTTCTCCAAAGTGCATGCCCTGTAAAACAACATTAACAAGCATAGGTTCTTCAAGTGGCGTGTGACCTGGATGGCCCTGCACTATTGCTGATGCTATCCCCTGCTGTTGTCCAAGAAGAACTTCTTTACTGGATACAGATCCCTTCCAAAGCTCAAATCCTGCAGAATAGACTCAACCAAATAGCCAGCACCTTGCAAAGTATTGATCAAGCTCTCTACAACCATGAAATGCTCTAGTCTTACAGGTGTGAATGACAAATCTACTGATATTTATTGTTTTTGAGTACCATTCATCAATTGGTTTAAAGATGAGTTATTTGTGATCCCAGGAAAATGCTGAATGGCCTTGTTTTAAAAAAAGAAAAAAAACGAGTGGTATTTTTGCCAGTGTAGGTTTCTAGCAAGGTGAGTCGTCACCTTCGTAGCTAATGCTTCTGTGCCTGGTGAAAAAGATGATAGAAGTTGTCTGACCTCATATAAAGAGGTGGCAGTTCTTTGTCCATGCCCTGCAGGTGAATACTTTAAATCACCTAAGTTGAGACAGTTGCTATGGGTAACATATATCTCCAGTTATTCAACTCAAAAGACAATTGAAGATGGCAGAAAATCACAGTTGGGGTGAACCTTGGTGCTTCCCTTTGCCAAACAGAAGTATTGACCTCATCTCTGTTTTACAGAAGTATTAAGAGCTTTTCTTTCATAAAATATTCCAAGTTAGCAGCTCTGGGAAGACTGGAAGATTGTTTTTCTTTAAAGATATGTAATCAAAATGTACTTTTTCCAGCAACTCCCATTTGTATATGTGAATTTTATTAGGCTCACAGGTCTTACTTTGTATTCCTCGTTCCCTGTACGTGGATTTCCTGCTTGTGGTGTTTTCTCCCAGAGAAGACGGATTGAACTGTGACTGTGGTACAGCCAGTGCCTGGCCACCAGCCATGACTGTGAGCACAGGAGTGCTCCTCGGCGTGCGGGAGTCTGTGCCTCTGAAATCTCCTCTACATGCTGGGGACCCTCATTTTCTCCATCCTCAATTGAATGGGTTTCCCATTGTAATAAGTAAGTAAATCCTCAGAACACAAGTACATACAATCTGTAGCTAGTCAAGAGGAATATTTTTTCTTCTGTAGAATCTCTGTTGTCTTTTTCTTGATACCTGTTTCAACTTGCAGATCCTACTCTGGTGAATAATTATAATAATTCTAATATTACTAATTACCATTTATTGAGATCTTGACAGTACAATGAGAAACACTCATCTGAATTATCTTATTGCATTTCACAAGGATCCGTGGATCGTGCTGTCCCCTTTTTAAAGTAGTGGAACAAAAGCTTAGTGCAGGAAAGTGTAACAACCAGGATAGATACAACACCTAGGAGATGGCAAGGTTGTTGGGAGTACTTATACAGATAATTTAGTAGTGTGCATGTATTAATTTCTTTTTAAATTTTCAGTGGTCCAATGTAAAAATAGTAAAATGCTTCTTAGTGTTTTGTTTATGTTATTCTCTTCTTAATAGGTTCTGGGACTAGAAATCAGCTCAAGAAGGCTGACAATGTGTTCTCCTACCCTGCCTTATTGACACACATAGTGTCTAACTGACCTGGTGGTACACTGATTAGTTTGTCCATTTAAATTACAACAAGTCTTCTGGTTTTATTCATCATCAGGATTCAGTATAAACTACCTCTTACATGAAGCCTCCTTCAGTTTATATTTAGTTGTTTTTCTTTACACCCACTTCTTATTTCTTAATTCCTAAAACTTGTTGTGTGTATGTATTATTAGGGTTACCTGAGCTACTTTTAAGTGAAGCATAGGCAAGTATTTTGAATACTTTTAAAGTTGTTTACAAGAATTTTTCAAAAGCCTAATTAGCACACAAAAAAATCTGTGATTGCACATATGTTTTAAAACAGAGCCAAATTTATGTGAAAATTAAATATATTAACTGACAGTAGTGTTGAGAGGATGGTGCATGACTTTAAAATGCAGGAGACATTGAGAAGCACCATCTACTGCAGACATTAGTATGTCTTAAACTGTTGCCTGGTTGCTCCATATGTGAGATTTATTTTGTAAATAAAATCACTGTCACTAACAGGAAGTACTCCCATGTGTCGACATACCTGTGTTATTTCAATTATTTTTTACAACAAGCCTATGAGGTAGGTAATAGGATAAGTCCATTTCTTCTTGTCATCATCGATGGTTCTGCGTTGCGGAGGTTTAAATCCAGATCCACTTGCATACTGCGAAAGTATTCGACCACTGGGCTGCCCTTCTAACCCTTTATGAGTACATGTAACAGAAATGGAAACAGGCTTGGAGAAAGGCTGAGGGATCTGCTCCGACACCGACCATCAGCAAAAGAGCTGGGATTAAAATTTAGGTCCATGGGATTCTTTTTTTTTAGGTTTTTTGAGACAGGGTCTCGCTTTGTGGTTCAGGCTGGCCCTGAGCTCAGCCTCAGACTCACATCACAGTCCTCCTGCCTCTGCCTCCCGAGTGCTGAAATTACAGGCGTGAGCCACCATGCCCGGCACTGTGGTATGTGGTACTGGTTGCTGCTGGGTGTGGGTCTCCACACTCAGTATTGTTATGTGGTTACCGGGAATCGAACCCGGGCCCTTGCGCTTGCGAGATAGGCGCCGGAACCACTGAGCTAACTCCCCGGCCCCCTAAGTCCATGGGATTCTTGAACTCATTTTCTGGCTCCTCATGTTGCCTCATTAAGGGTTTTTGTTAAGGTTAGAAATTGCCAGCCAGGTGTTTTGGTTGAGAAAAAAAATAAAGGAAAAGAAATTTCTAGTGGATATCGTATACCTGAAATTGTTGGAGTTTTCAATACAAATTTAGTGGGTTTAGAACTTCCCAAGATGAGGGAAAAATTTCTTTTTAAAATGAGAAGGTATTTTCTCTTTTGGAAGAATATGAAATTGATGCTGAGAACTGAGATAACACAATGGCCTTTTCAGTATGTGGCACATTTGTGTCTTCATTCTTTAGAGACTGTGCTAACTGGGGAAGGAGAAGCTTTTGACACCTTCATTACTCCAGCATTCATCCAAGCACAGCAGGGCACACATGTACCCACGGGCATACAAAGGACACGTTCTCATAGGCACCCAGAAGGGAACACAGATCCACACATACATACGTATACAGGCTTTCCTTGAACAGGGCCAGCCAATCAGGCCACCAATCAGGCCCTTTCCTTGAAAAGGGCCAGCCAATCAAATCCACCTTTTGGATCTGAGGCCATATTTAATGGGGGGCTGTTGTAGCCTTTGTGCAGCGATTTTAGTTTGCCTGTTCTTCCCTCCGTTGCTTAAATTAAGGCATCTGATTCTCTTCCCCACTGAACAAAAGATGAGACCATCATCCTGTTAAACAATCTATGTTTGATTAGGAAACAGAGTGAAGCAGAGCATCTCCAGGCAGACTGATGCTGTCCAAAGCCTGTCATTTTTAATAGAGCAAAACTACCTTCACCTTTTGATGATGAATTCTAGAGATCAGTTTGGCCTGGTACGTGGCATTCTCAATATGAAAGTAGGCTTATTGTACTGATTGTGAGGAGTAAACTCCAACATATTTTCCAAACTCTTCTATTTCGCAATTTCAATCAGGGCACGGAAGTCTGATCTCCTTCTGGGCTAATTCTCTCAGTCCTGATCCACAGATATTCTCCATGCTGGTGCAAAGCCTCCACATACAGTAGATCCTTGATTTACGAACTCAATCCCTTCCTGAGGGCTGGTTGTAACTCAAGTTGGCCAATTGCCTTCAAAGTCTTCCTGCTGTATAATTTTATGCCACTCTTTCTTCCAGGCAGATCTCAGAGTCCTTAGGGAGACACTGGCCCAGCTCAGTGATCCCCACACAGGAAAGGATGTTGTCACACTCTTCCCAGAACTCTTCAAGAGTAGGGTCTGTACCTGAGACTATCTGAAGCACTCGTGGACACATTCAAGTCACAGCTCAAGACTTTGTTCATATGTTAAACTAAAATTCTGGTCGTATCAAGTTGTCCATTTGTCAGGCCAGTCATAACTGAAGGGTGCACTGGCCCCAAATTTGAACCATAAGCCCCCTTTGTGCACTTTCCAATGTCAGACCCTTTGTAGAAATAGCAAACTAATTTTTATTTGCAGAAATCATTAATTTTAAAGGGCCAGAGACACCTGGAGAGCCTGAAAAAAAGAGGGTAAGAATGGATTTCACCACTTGAACTTTTGTTTGGTTTGTTGAAGCTGAGACTGGAAGCCAGCACTTCCCAAATGCTACCCAAGTGCTCCATGGCTGAGTTACCCTGATCTTAGATGAGTAATTCTCTATATACTCATTGTATGTGCTAAGCCACTAGCGGTGCTCAATAAGCAGAGGGACAGAAAGACCAGCAGAGGGCCAGGGAGTTAGCTCAGTAGTTCCGGCGCCTGTCTTGCAAGTGCAAGGACCTGGGTTTGATCCCTAGTAACTACATACAATACTGGGTGTGGAGACTCACACCCAGCAGCAATCAGTACCACATACCACAGTGCAGGGTGTGGTGGCTCACCCCTGTAATCCCAGCACTCGGGAGGCAGAGGCAGGAGGATTGCTGTGATGTGAGTTTGAGGCTGAGCTCAGGGCCAGCCTGAAGCACAAAGCGAGACCCTGTATCAAAAAAAAAAAAAAAAAAAAAAAAAAGACCAGCAGAGTTCATAACACACTATAGATAAGAAACAAACATACTGAGGATACTAAGAGGAGCCCTAGAAGGTACACTGTTACCCACATATTCTTTTGATGTTTCCATAATTATTAAAGCAAGGTGTTAAAAATAAAAAATAAGAACATAACCATTAGAGGTCATCATAATTTAATAATACTCTGAGGTACACCAGGGCTTTCAGTGACTTCTGGTACTTTACCGTGGGATGGGTGGTCAGAATTCTTCCTCTTATTCTAGAGCATGACATGGGTATATAGGAGTTAGAGGATGACTTCACCGTGATTTTCATTTTATTCTCCACTGCCAGAAAAAATAACATTAATCTTCTGGTGTTCATGGTAGGTGGAATAAATGACCTTCGTCTTTCCTTTTGCCGGGAGCACATTAAATCTTTCAGAATTGTTTGAAGTAAATTTATCTATATTTTGGTTGTATTTTTATGAGCATAGAAGCTCTCTGTAAGACCTGGGCAATGATTTTTGTTAATAAGCCATTTTATAATATTTTAGTTTGTGACAGATGTTACTATGTGCATCTGATGGTCTCTCTTTACCAATTTTTGAGTTTATTGGTATCTTTTAGGTATACATTATGGTCACATTCAATATTGAGAATTTGTACCTGTACGGGATATACCTTGATTCACATTTTTAAGCCCCTACCCCCTATACACATAAGCTTTGTTTCCATTTTGTTCTTTTTTTTTTTTTTTAGGTTTTTGGAGACAGGGTCTCGCTTTGTGGTTCAGGCTGGCTCTGAGCTCAGCCTCAAACTCACATCACAATCCTCCTGCCTCTGCCTCCCGAGTGCTGGGATTACAGGCGTGAGCCACCGCGCCCGGCACTGTGGTATGTGGTACTGGTTGCTGCTGGGTGTGGGGTCTCCACACCCAGTATTGTTATGTGGTTACCGGGGAATCGAACCCGGGTCCTTGCGCTTGCGAGACAGGCGCCGGAACCACTGAGCTAACTCCCCGGCCCTCCATTTTGTTCTTTTTATCATTAAATTTTTTCTTTCCCTTCTTTCCCTCCCCCACTCCCCTTTTCCCTTTGGACGTTTTCCTCCTATCTGATGGTCTTGAGAGACTCAAATCACTTTGGGTGACTTGACTTGGGCATTCAGCTACAAGGTAGGGATGCTTTTTTTTAAATATCCCCCAAACCTATGAAAAAAGCATGTGGATACCATGCCTCAAATTTACACCTTTAAGAGAGTAAGTGGACACCATATATTCACCACCAGGCAAATGCCACCTAAATTTCCCCTGCCTGCCTCCCTCTCCAATAACCTCTTGCTAGCTTGCTCATAGTCTAGTCTGCTCTCCCATGAAGATGGCTCGATAATCTGTTACACTGTCCTCTTGGGCCTCACCTATACTTCCCAATAAAGAAAATAAAAACTTATAGAGAGGAATATCCTTTCTAAAGGATTTGACCTCTCATTTCAGTTCTTTCAATAAAACCTTAAATGAAAACTTCTAGGGAGGAATATCCTTTCTAAAGGATTTGACCTCTCATTTCAGATCTTTCAGTAAAACCCATGGGTCTATCAACCTAAAATACACCTGTAGGAGACAGGGGAAGGGAAGGATTT
The DNA here is from genome assembly GCA_004026965.1 of Petromus typicus. NCBI lineage: Eukaryota > Metazoa > Chordata > Mammalia > Rodentia > Petromuridae > Petromus > Petromus typicus. The sequence continues at coordinate 11,210 of PVIR01039489.1, forward strand.
AAACAGAACCTTAGCAGTAAGTTCTAGTCTCCTGTGAGTCCGACAGTACAAGACAAAATAAAATAGGCAGAAATGAGACTTAGAGAAGCTGAGCTTGGGCCTGATCTGTGTTACTCTGGGTAGCAAAGATAGCAGCCCGGAGCTGGCTATACATTTTATTCAGTACCTTCTGAGACAGCAGTGTTATAGGTCACTCAGAAAGCAGTAGTTTCAATACATCAGGAGTAACGAATATCACAGGTCACTCAGAGGGCAGCATGTTCGGTACATTAGAACAATAAGGAATTAATAGGTGAAGGTCCCAGTATAGTCTTTGTTGTTCCAGAGGCGAAGATAAAGAGCTCAGTCCTCAGCTCTGCTGATGTCATAGCAGATCTTCACGCAGGAAAGCTTAGCCCAGACAGAGTCCCAATTGTCCAGTTAATTTTCCCAAATAGAATTTCTCCTGACACACACTTTTGAGGCAATGTTTATGGAGCCCTTCATCTTTGCCAGATAAAATAGGTGCCAATAATGAACAAATCAAATGCCTTACTCTAATGAAGTTCCCAGCCCAGCAAGAAAGGAGCCTTGGTACACTTGTATTTATGGTAAGAAGTGGAATTCCCTGTTTGGATAATGACAGTGTTGATGCTCTTCTTTTTGTGACTACAGAAACTACTCATGATTTTGATGTACAGAAAAGTCCATATCCTAGATTATGTACTCATTGTAAATATTTTATGGCCTAAGATTTCCTTTAGGAACAGGTGTATGCTGATTTTTCTAGAAGCATATGGATGCCTGTCCAACAATTTGGGTACATGGATAAAATATGGTGAATTATTAGGCTCCATTTTATAGTTCACAGAAAGATATTCCTTCCAAACTATTAATGGTGTCCTGAATAGCAACCAAAGGTTCTAATACATTGGCTCTTCTGTGCTTTCTGACCAATATTCCTTGCTAATTTTACTAGTTAAAACAATAAAAAGATTAATCATCTGTGATTATATTAAAAATATGACCATAATTTAATCCAAAGATTTTAGGGTAAATCTAAGAGCACTAGGGATATGAGGTCAGTGAAATTTAAGACTGGAAAGGTCAACAAAGATCTGAAAGATTTACTGAGAAATGTTTTCATCTCACTATATTTTGCGGGATTGGAGCTTCAAGATAAAAGCTCCAAAGAACTATATTTCCTCCCTATGTATTTTATTTGTTCTTATAATTACTATTTTATTATGAAAGATACAATCGAATCCTTCCTTGTTTTTGCACTTTCTCAAAGTTGGACTACTTATCATTCACCGGAATCTTGGTCTGAAGACATCTAGTAAAGGAGTTAAAACAAATAATCAAAAACTACTTTTACACTAAATGGTGCCTGTTTTAGAATAGAATTCAATTTTTTAAAATTCAGTTAAGAAACTTTGTGAAAGGAAAATTAAAGGAGCATAACTACTTAGATATTATTTTCTTCCTCATCACCATCTGCATTAATTGTCCTTTCAACCCATTTTTCTCTTTTACTTAAGTGGAATACTCCTGCCTCCTTACCATGAATTTTTGTTATTTATGCTAAATTCATCATTCCAAGATCTCTATAGGTATTTCTTCATAAAAATTTCACATGCTGGGGCCGGGGTATAGCTCAGTGGTTCCGGCGCCTGTCTTGCAAGCGCAAGGATCCGGGTTCATTCCCTGGTAACCACATAACAATACTGGGCGTGGAGACTCACACCAGCAGCAACCACTACCACATACCACAGTGCCGGATGTGGTGGCTCACGCCTGTAATCCCAGCACTCGGGAGGCAGAGGCAGGAGGATTGCTGTGATGTGAGTTTGAGGCTGAGCTCAGGGCCAGCCTGAACTACAAAGCGAGACCCTGTATAAAAAAAAAAAAAACCAAAAAAGAATTCACATGCTATTTTCTCCTATGCTTCTGGAATTCTTTTTTAAGTGAAAAGCTCAATGACTCCTGCTTAATGAAAGAAGACAGTCTAGTGTCTTCTTCACCTTCTGTATTAATTCTCTGAGTTTGAAAATTCTCTGTTATGTCTCTAAAATATTTATCAATTACCTCTTTTGCTAAAGCAAATACAACTTTTTCAGCTTGGGTGCTAAAAATGACCCGAGAATCATTAATAACAGATGAACTTAAATTGCTTTTAATTTACTTAAACTAGAAAATGTCTGTCTGAAAACAGACTTTGCTCAGGACCGCAGAGAAGATGTAACTGGTTTCCCCTATCAGAAAGAGGCAGCATAAGGAGTCCTTCGCTATCAGAAGCAGCCGACACCACCCGGGAATGGAGTCCTTTTATGGGCATGTAGAGAAGGCTGCAGTGCAGGTGCTTGAACATTCCCTGATAAAGTGGAAATGACTGCACATTTACCTGCATTGCTTTAGCAGAGCCAAGAAAGGAAGCTTTATGGTCCAAAATCATGTCATGGGTAGGAATGGAGACTCACTTTTTTTTTTTTTTTTTTACTCACATTCAAACATTTCTTTTTCTGCATTTCTAATAAAATAAATAAGCTTGTTCTAGCACTTGGTTTTATTTATATTATCATGACTCCATCCATTTAATTATGGTTTAAAAAGGTCTTCTTAATTACCAACCTTCCCTGCTTCTCTCACCATGTTATTTAAAATTTTGTCAGATACAAATTTGTCCTACAAATAAGGATATACAA
>PVIR01039490.1:0-14044 GCA_004026965.1 Petromus typicus
ATTAAAAACATTAGATGGAAATGAAAAAAATGTTCCCAGATACGAGTGTAACTCTCCTTGGGTAGACAACTAGGCCTTTCTTCTAGCAGTAGTTGAAGCCAGTCCTCCTCTGACTTGCAAAAACTTCTGGCAAGAAGCTGCAGTTCTGGGGCCTATTTATTTTGGCCTCGTTTTATCTCGCCTTTTACTTTGGTAACACTCATTGAGTCCCGTCACTCCAGCACGGTGATAGCACACAGGTTATTGAGACAAATGCAGTCAGTTCAGTTAGAAAGTATGTAGAAAGATTAGCTATTTCTGGCCACAATTTTTTCCTTAGACTTATACAAATAAATTTACTGTTAATGTGCATTTATATTCTAATTAGTCTTTGCCTTTGTTTCTGGGGCTTGGAGCCCAGAGCCTCACATGTGCTGAGCACACACTCCCCTGTCCCTGATTAGTTTTGTATACCTCTGAGGAACTTTCTTCAGCTTCCCCACCTTACGTGATTTCTCCTCAGAATGTGTGGTTGTTGCCAGATTTGGGTATGTACTCCTTTACTGGACACAGGAAACTCAGGCTGTCTTTATATCCTTATTTTCCACCCATGTCATGAGCTCTAAGCCAAAATGATCTGATTGTTTTCTTTACTCTCCGTAAGCCTTTGCTAATGCTGTTTGCAGTAGGAAACAGTGTTCTAATTTGCCTTTACTATTCTGTGATTCATTTATTCAGCAAACCTGAGGGTTGCTGTGTGTTCTAGTAGATGTGTTTACAGCAAAATACACCATCTTTGTTTCAAAGAACTTAATATTCTGGTAGCTCATTACACTGGAGTAAGTTTTTCTTAATCTGTCTCTTTCATCATCTTTTTGACCTTCCCCAAGTTGGTAATGACAAGTCTTTACATAAATTATGAAGAGGGAGAAAAAGGTAGGTTACTAGAGGTAACTACAGTGGCTGTACAGAGAGGATTCCAAAGTGTCTAATTTTAAAACTTTGTCCTAAATGTAGAAGAAGTAAATATAACCAAAGCAGGTATAAAAATGATATGGCCTAAGATGAATAGTGTGAAAGTATATAAAAGCTGGAATAAGTAGAGGCTTTTTAGGTGAAGGGCACAAAAGATAATCAGAAATAGAGAGTATGGCCAGAACAAAAGCGGTAATAACGAGGTGTACTTGGTCTTTTGGCTGAGATCATTTAATGTCTGACAGGGCGGAACTATTTAAGGCCTCTTTTAGCTTCCATATTTACTGTTAAGAGAGGTGACTAACTAGAAATAAGACACAGAAATAGCTAAAACCTCAGGTAGTTAAACATTAAGTTCAGTCAGCTAATCAGAAAGCACTGTTTTCTGGTATTTGTCTCTTCACACTCTTGTGGCCATCCCCACCTTCTGTTAAGAAGTAGCTTCATTAAAAAGGCAAGTGGGCTTAGTGTGGTAGCACATGCCCATAAGTCCAGCTGTGCTGGAGGCTGAGGTGGTAGGATCACCAGTTCAAGGCCAGCCTGCACAATTTATCAAGACCCCGCCTCAAAAAATGCAAAACAAAACTATGCCATGCCCAGCTGCAAGGCTGGGGATGTAGGTCATTGTCTGGAGACCTCGTGCACGAAGAAGACTTGAAGCAAGTTATAGTTTTAGTTTGAAGGAAAAGTGACTTGAGGAGCAAGTGCACTTCTAATATTAAGGAGGAGCAAGTTATACTTTTAATATTAAGTGTATGTAGAACTAGGTATAGTATTGTAAAGTCCCAGTGATCAGAACTGAGGCCAATACAGAGCAGTTATTAGTTAGAGTCGTTTTGATATTAATAACTTTCTGTAATAAATAATTGATGATTTTTATCACAGAGAAATAGTTTGTCAGACACTGAGCTAAGAACTTCCCAGGAAGCGTCTTATGTTTAATTCTCATGGTAGCATTATTTCATGGGCATTCTTTAGTCTCAACTTACAGATAGCCAACTTATCCAGAGAAATTGATTTGTTCATTTTCCTGCAGCTGACAAGTGAGTAAACAGATTGGTTTTTTGTTTTCTGCTGACTTTGAATTCACTATGTAGTCCAGGCTGGCCTTCAGTTTGTGGTGGTCCTCCTGCCTTCGCTTCCCAGACATGCCTGACTAAACATCAGTTTTTAACCAACATATAAATGTTCTCAAAAACATGTACCTATAACTTCTGTGCTATCTTGCAAAGTAGTTGCAGTAGTCAGCTTTCCATTGCTAAGACAAGATACCTGACATACACCACTTAAAGGAGAAAAAGTTTCTTTTTGCTCATTATTTTAGAAGTTTTAGCCCACAGTTGGTTGGCATCAAGGCAGAAACTACATAGCAGAGGAAAGCAGCTTCCCTCATGGCAGCCAGAAAGCAGAGGAAGCAAAGAAGCATCAGAGAATGAGAGATGCACTCTTCCGAGGGGTGGCCTGCTTCCTCCAGTGGGGCCTGTTCAGCTATGAACTCAGTAGTGCAGTGATAAGACTTTGAGAGACATTGCAGTTTTCTGTCAGGATAATGGTAAACTCTTGTTTCTAGAGTGGTTAAGCAAAATTAAAATGATCATCTATCATAATATTGAATCAGTTCTGCAATTCGTAAGTGTGGAGGGTCAACACAGCAAAGAGGAGAAGAGCAGACTTGGAGTTAGTCCAGTTCATCCAACATTCATACGTGGACCACACTCACTTGAGCAAATGATGACCTCTTATATTGTCATTTTCCTCTTCCTTAAAATATCTACTTCAGGATTACTTTTTGTGACTTAGAAAGTAAGTATTTGGCATGTATCAGCGACTCTTAATTGCTGTGTGCAAAGATTCTTTCTAACTTCAGCAGTCCTGATCCCTGAATTTAGATCACCATCATTTTAATATTGTCTCTGAACAATAACCAGTTAGAACGAAAGTCTAGTTACTAGGCATGATTATAATTTTGGGGGAGTCCAGTGTGTTTATCTTTTTGTAGTTTTTCTGTAATCTCTTGCTGACTAAAATATATAGACATTAATATGTAGGATTTATGATGACTCAGCTGTTTTATTTTTTCCTGTTTTTTGGCTATTCAGAGAATTGAAATTATTAAGTAAGTAGATGCAACTGGATATGACATGATTTTTGCCCTTGAAGAATTATACAGCTTATTAGGGAATTAACTTAAAGTCTAGTTTCACAAGCACAGCATTCATGACATTATTTGTTATACCTACCATTTGTTTACCATTTGCCAACTGCTATACTAATTGCTCTTTATGTAGGATCTTAATCTTAGCAGTAATCCTGGGAAAGAGATAGTAACACTGTCCTCGTTTTAATATATAATACTGAGTTCAAGAGCTTAGGCAACTTGCTCAACTTCTAAAGAGACTTAGACTTAGGTTTGTTGTATTCCAAAGGCCAGACTGTTTTCACTACACTAGAAGAGATAGACCCCAGTGATAGAGTCAAGTGTGTAGAGGAACTAATTGAGATGAACCTGAAAGGATGAACACGATTGTAGCAGGGTGTGTTAACTTGGGTTGGAAAGCAGAAGGCATTCCCAGCCCAAGAACACTGGAGCAAAGGACCTGGATGTGCTACAGGAGAGCAGAGAAGTTGGGACAGTGAGAAAATTGCTTGAGTGAAGCAAATGGTACATCTTGAGGAGAAGTAAGGTCAGAAAAGAAGATTAGGGTGAGATTATGGAGGCTTTTTCAGGCTAGAAAGGAGAATTTGGAGCTGATACTCTAATACAATACTACATTTGCAATGGCTTTATTTGTTGCAATAGGAGCATGTTATTGACATATTGAAAGCAGTAGTTTTTGGATTAGTGTGACAGTAGCCAAAGATGGACAAACCAATTCAGAGACTATTGTAATTTTTTAGTGATGACCTAATTAAAGTCTGGTGTTAGGAAGAGTGGAATGAGAAGAAAACTTGAGAGATTCCCAAGCAAAAAGTCAGAAGATTTGGCAGATTGAGTACAGAAAGTAAAGAAAAAGAAAATACCTGGAGAGTTCCTTGATTGGAGAGAGCAGAATAGCATAATGGCAGAGTTCAGAAAGAGGGTAACTTCTTCAGTTGGCCCTGCAAAACCACAGTTGGCAGGAGTCATTTCCAGGGTGCGCACTGAGTATCTCTGCAGAGCTCTGAGGAGGGTGGGGTGAGTAATATTATGTGCCTTCCAGATGCGCTGTTTCTTGAGTTGATTTTGCCTTGGGTTCACTTAATGTGGTCTAGAATCAAATGCTTCTACACTGATGTGCCCAGGATAGGTGTAATGTTTTATGAAAAGCAAGCCAAAACTCTGGAGTGGAAGTAAGGGATTATGAGTCTTTGTACTATTACTTTACTGTTCATGTTGAGGAGCAGTTCATCCTTCTGGGTCTGACTCTTTTAAGTGTTAATAGTAATATGAGTTTACAGTACTCATGCTGGAAATTGCTACTCTCATTTAGAAGCCATTAACCTTTATGTTGTTAAAGTAATGTTCTTATCGAGTGTGTAAAATCTGTGTTGAACAGCTGCAGTCCTTCTGAAACTCTAACTTAAATCAAACACGTGTGGGTGGGATGAAGTCACCTGAGCAATTTTCTATAATTATAACTTTCAAAGACTTTTCCGTTGGCTTTTTCAAGCTAATTTAACTCTCTCTCTCTGTCTCTCTCTTTCTCTCACTCTCTCTCTCACACACAACACACACACACACACACGAAGCAGTAGCAGCAGCATAGACTTATAATTTTCTTCTTTTTCTCTGTAGGCATTTTGGATTCTAATTTAAATTTTGGCAGTGCCCAGGCCCTCACTCATATTAAACATTCACTCTACCATTGAGCTGCACCTCCAAGGGGATGTGTTCTTGGTTAAACATTTGCATTTGGACAGGGAGATGTTTTCTTGCTTCTCTGGTTTATTTGGAACTTTGATTTTTCTTTCTTTTAGGTTTTTTGAGACAGGGTCTCGCCTTGTGGTTCAGGCTGGCCCTCAGCTCAGCCTCAAACTCACATCACAATCCTCCTGCCTCTGCCTCCCGAGTGCTGGGATTACAGGCGTGAGCCACCACGCCCAGCACTGTGGTATGTGGTACTGGTTGCTGCTGGGCGTGAGTCTCCACACCCAGTATTGTTATGTGGTTACCGGGGAATCGAACCCGGGTCCTTGCGCTTGCGAGACAGGCGCCGGAACCACTGAGCTAACTCCCCGGCCCCGATTTTTCTTTTTTTGAAACAAGTTTGGCTATGTAATCCAGGCCTTGAACTCACTATGTTGCCCAGGCTGGCTTTGAACTTGGAATCCTTCTTCCTCAGGAGAAACTTTGAATTTCTGAGAACTTTGGAACCATCACATAGCTAGCTTGGCTTCTGAGCGGTGAGTGGCCCTTCTTACAGCATTTCTAGAAGGTGTCATTTGGATCTAAACTGATTCTTCTAGAACAACACTGGAAGCCCCAGAATATCTTGACATCTTTGGGAGAGAACCAGGAATATGTTAGTGTCGACTCATAACCTTTTTGTATAGGATTAAGTTTCTGAGGGCCATCCAGCATTTGCTGGAATGTGGCAGAACTGGCATTGGTACCCAGAACAGCCCACACTGAAGTTAGTTTCTTTTTGCCTCCTGATGGTGAAGTTAGGTTTGTTGCTCTTGTTCTCTGAAAGAAGAGCTGTCAAATGATATTGTCTTCACTTGTCTATTTTAATTAGCAGAGGAATGGATTGGAAAGTGATTTAAAGAAGACTTTCTAGAGAGGATTAGTACCTGACATAGTTTGGTAGTTCCATCATAGTTAAACATGTTTTAAGAATACCAGTACTAATTTTTCCAGTAAGCAATATGAACATTATTATGAATATTAGCTTATTTTATGTGTAGAATAAAATTATTGGCTTCCCAGAAGTATTAAGTAATGCCTTGCCAAAGTGTTACGTATGAAGTAATATTACATGTCTGTCTTGTTACTTAACTTCCTTTCTTTTTCCTTCATAAGCAACACAAGTTAGGAAGGAGTTTTAGTCTTACATATTCTTTAATAACTTTATCTCTTGGTTTTTCTAGAAGCACAGATATCTTCAGGGGAGTTAAAATTACTAAGTTAAGCTGTTTTCATGCTGTCTTTTTTTTCCTCCTAGTAACTCTGAAACCGTGCTTTGTCTTGCTGAAGCTGTTTGGAAAAAACTGTGTATGTGTGTAGAGTGCTTTGGGTCATAGACATGAGTTGTGTCGTTGTTCAGAAGATACATGAATGCATCAAAAACAAGTGACAGAAAAAAACAGAATGCAGTTAGTCATCTTGTTGCTTCAAAACTGAACAAACGTTTTGAGAGAGCAAGTTCTTGCTGGACATCACTAAATAAGAATGAGTTGATGTCACACTTGGCAAGCAGTAACTTTTTTTATACAAATAGTACAACATGGTAGGGAGGAGAGATTGCAAGCGAAGGATAAAGAATTATGGGGACAAAAGAAGCTGGAAAAGAAAGGTGATAATGAGTTGCTTGTTGCAAAAATAATTAATATGATATAAAAGCCGTGCTTGTTGATCAGGAGGAATCTGGGTTCTAAGATGAATTGATGAAGGGGGTTGTTTACTGGGTCTTCTCCCTTCTCCCCCCTTGGAGGCTGTTGTGCACAAATCCCCACGGAGGGTTGTGTAATTGCCCTAACTTGTTTTCAAGGAGAAATGGTCCCTGTAGCTCTTCAGGCTCAATACACTGCAGTGTTAGGTGTAAGTGAAGAAGTCTGTAAAATATACTGGTATCGCACTTGGAATACTGTCATTTTTAACTAGCATTTTCAAACACCGGGGCAGGCAAACTCAGATGGTTGGTTTGCATATTTGTAAAAGCCAGAAAGTGTCAAAATTAGCCAAATATTTACTGAACTCAGCTGGAGTTATCTGGCTAAATGAATGTAGACCAGTGTTTCATAATAGGATGGGGAGGAGAGTTGGGAATACTGTGGACATTTGGGTTTGGCTGATCTTCACTGTGTGGCACTGTGAGAATATTGAAACTGATTAGCTTCCTTCTCCCAGGCACTAAATTTCAGTGACAAGTCAGAGAACCTTTATTCTTCCAAAGTGTCTCTAAGAGGACGGGTTGGAAAAAAAGTGCGTGCATTTAACAGTATTACTAAGCAATAGAGTGTGGGTTTTTTTGTTCTGTTTTTTTGAGATAGGGTCTTGCTTTGTAGTTCAGACTAGCCTTGAACTCACTGTGCAGCTCAGGCTGGCCGTGAACTTTTGACGAACTTCCTGTCTCAGCCTCATGAGTTGTGGGATTACAGGCATACACCACCACACCCTGCAATACTGTATAGGCTTTATTTTTTGCAGAAAAATCTTGGGACCTACTAGGAAAACATCCATTTTATAATATAGCATAACTTTTATTCAGAATGGGTTTAATTAAAAAATAGTACAGTGGACCTTTGATTTACGAGCTTGATTGGTTCCCAAGGGAAAGGTTGATTATAAGTCAGCACAGCTGAAACCTGGATGTTTACCTGAGTGCACGCTGTAGGTGACAAGAGGCAGATGAGTCTTCCATTAACTTAACCCAAATTGTATGTGAGGATGGTTGTAACTTCAGGGTCCACTATATTGGGGGAAAAGTTGGGCAGACAGATGGAGAGAAGGACATTGCCAGTAAAGAAGGGTGAGGGGTGAAATGGTTTCTTAACTAGCCATTGTTTCCCACATCTGCACCAGGTCTCTAGTTAGGTGGTGTCTCTTTCTGAGAGGCAAAAAATGAGTAACCCTGAGGTGGAAGGAAGGTTGGAGGGAGGACTTAGGTAAGAGGCAGGTGTTAGGTTAGGTTAGGGAAGGGGCTGGGTTAAGACAAGAGTAAAGAAACTGGAGCTCTTTCATCGCACTGATAGTCTTACAGTGCTGGTATTTCTTGAGAAATACTGAATATCACTGATGTGGAGCTTTGGAAGTTCCAGTTTGCTGCAATTACAGAGAAAAATTCTCCAGTATTACATCAGTTAAAGACCTTTATATGCATGTTGAGTTATAGTACGTAATGTCCCATTGTAGGCTTATAAGTCTAACCTCTGGGAGACTGCCCTTGTGGGTGCTTAATGGCTTAATGATGAGGTTCACTGTCACCTATTGCTCTAGCTGAGATCGTACATTTTCCCTTAGACTTCACTGAGTCAGTAATTAAAGGTGTCACAGTTTGCCGTTTATCGGGACTTTGTGAAAGGAATGCGGTGCTTTATTGGGTGAGCTAAGCATAAAGAGGAGCTACAAATTATCCAGATTAAATATTGTTAAGATGTATTTTTAAATAGTTTGTAGTATTATTTTATTTGTTTTGACTATACATGAATTACCTACCATCTGTATCCTTCATACACTTCTGTAAGCTTTCTTTGCTTGCATTATTAAGGTTTATTGAAGTTGATATGTGCCTTGTCTATTTTCACCAGTGTATATTATTCAATGGAATATTTCAGTTTTTTATATCATTCTATTAAAGAATATATGGGTTGTTTCCAGTTTCACTATTAAATAATTTTGCACTGTACATCCTGGTATATATCTCCTTTTGCCCACAGGTAAAAATTTTCTCTAGGGTATATAACTAGGCACAAATTGTGTGTTAGTAGAATACATGAATTTTCAGATTTATTACATAGTGAATTTACTCTGCAGAGTGATTACATTGATTTATATCCTTCTTAGCTAGATATGAAAGTCTCTGCTCTTTATCCTCAGTAAAGCTGGATATTGTCCCAGCTGTTCCTTGTTTACTGGTTAATTCAAAGGCAGCAGTGACCTTAGCAACCAGCTCAAATGTAGGATCAGGTGTGAATTTAATTGGTATACCAGACTCCTCCTCTTTAAGGAGTGGTTTTGCTTTCTAAATTATCCAGCATAATATAGCATAGCTCTTTTTGCTCATTTTTTTTCGAACCAGAAAATGAATATATGTCTTAATTTGGAAATAATGGAATTACAAAACAGAATTACAAAATATTAAAAATTCTAATGCATAGACACAGCAGTTAACATTTTGTGGTCTTATATAGACTTCCATTTACTTACAATTAAAATTCTGATTTAGCTTTTTACAATTTCCCTTTATATTAGTACACTTCTTGTGTCTTTAGATAGTATTTAAAAATACCTTAATAGCTGTGTAAGCTTTGTCTAGATGTGCTTAATCCCTCACTGGAGGACTTTGGAGGAAATAATACTTGAGTAAACAAAAAATACTATAAGCCTGGTGTGGTGGCACACACTTATAATACTGGCACTCTGAGGGGCTGAAGCAGGAAGATTATAAGTTCCAACCCAGTCTGGGCAAGTCAGTGAGACTCTCACTCAAACAAACACATGGATATACGCACCACTCTTGGTATATAACTCTTCGACTGAATTTGTGTCTTTCAGATAGATTTCTACAAGTCAGTGAATGTTTATGGAGTGACTGAATAGATGATGAGCAGAACATTCATGGGGGGAGAAAGAATCATGAGAGAAAAAGCCAGGAACACAACATTTTTCAAAATCTAATGATCCATTAGTGCATTTTCTCTCATATTTGGATTGAGTGGCAAATTTGTCTTTTCTTCTTGGAGACATTGGGAGAGGGAAATTTTACCCCACCCAGCACTGGATGTGTATGGGAATGTTAGGATTTAAGAGCCTTGAGCTGGATAGGACATTTTAGAAGGTTAACTCATCCAGTGTTCTACTTTTTTTTTTTTTAATTCACACGCAGTACTGTGGTATGTGGTACTGATTGCTGGTGGGTGTGAGTCACCAGGCCTGGCATTGTGGTGTGTGATTACCGAGGATCAAACCCAGGTCCTTGCAATTGCAAGGGAGGAACCAGAACTACTGAGCTAAATCCCCAGCCCCAGTGTTCTACATTTTTCAGGGTTCCTGACGTAAGGGGTTTTTGCAGACCTCTAATATTGGCATCTCCAGTACCTAATCCCTAGCCCAGTGATGACAAACTTGTTAGACACCTAGTGCCCAAACTGCAACTCAGAGCCCACTCATTTTTGTAGCCAGAAGCCCACACTGCAATTAAACCTGAATACTGAGGTTTTAGTTTAGAGGAAAAACAACTCATACATTGAAAAAGAAACACTAACAGAGCTTTCAGTGGCACAGCCAGCTGCAGCACGTGTGCCATAGGTTTGCTACCACTGTGCTGTGTTGTCATCTAGAGCTGTCTGCTCCTGACTGGACAGCTGTGATTAGTTGAATTTCCTTCCTTCACAGAGGCAAAATATTTTCTATAACCTCCATTTAACCCTTAATTTGTTTTCAAATGAAAGTATTACTAGAGCTGTGGATTTAGGTCAATATGGTGCACGCTTAGTGTCAATAAGGCGTTGGGCTCAAAAACATAGGTGGCTTTCCTCCAGAAAAGCTCTCCTAAAGTAGTTCTTGAAATATTTCAGCTCTGTTTGTATATCTGAGCTTCTCTTACAATTAACATGAAAGCACATGTGTTTGATTTTTAAAGTCCTGGTTTCCTTCTAGTGTTTTTTTGAGATAGGGTCTCGCTTTGTAGTTTAGGCTTGTCCTGACCTTAGCCTCAACTCAGCAGTCCTCCTGCCTCTGCCTTCCAAGTGCTGGGATTACAGATGTGAGCCAACATGCCCAGTGCTGTGTGGTATGTGGTACTGATTGCTGGTGGGCATGAGTCACCACGCCTGACATTGTTGTATGTGCTTACCAGGGATCAAACCGCGAACCTTGAGCTTGCAAGGCAGGCACCAGAGCCACTGAGCTAAATCCCTGGCCCTCCTTCCAGTGTATAATTTAACTTCTCCCATGTTTTTAGTGAGAATTATGTATATGTATATTGGCAGGGCAGAAAAACTTTGCATGTATTTTATAGTTTGTGGATAGGAAAACTCTAAAGTGAAAATGTACTAATTACTCAGAAGTTGCATGTAAGGAGTGATTTGAGCATACAGTTTACCTTTTCATTAATAAAACAGCCATCTTGTTTTAGTTCTTTTGTTTTAAAGATATTACATTTATTATCTCTTTTATTCCTTGTAAACAGTTAGGGTGGATAGATTCCTTGTGTGCAAGATGAGGTGCTGAGCCTCGAAAGGATGTTAAAGATCTTTTGTGCTATTCAGCTGTTAAAGATGAGCTGGAATTTAAAGTTAGGTTTCATTCTAAAACCTGTCTAACCTATTCCAAGTCTGTTTCCTTGACTTCTCTATAAGTTAATTAACTTCATTATAAAAATTAAATGTATTTCTATGCAAATCATATTCATGTTTTTAGATGACTCATGTTGGTAGTGTGAATGTCGTTACAATATCGGAGGTGTATTGCTCTGCTTGCTTCTCTTCAGTAATCTTGGCTATTTTCTCCTTGGTTTGGGAACGTCGCAGGTTCCTTCCTCAGTAGCCCGTCTCTTCCTAGCCTCCTATGGGGCACCTTCCTGCTTCTGGGAAACCTGAAGCACAAAATTAGAGTAGGGTAACAAATAATTACGTGGTTTTTTTTCCTGAGTATTATCTACCAGCATATTCTATAAAGAGGCATGTTTTTACAGCTGTATGCTTTAGGCAGTGGAAAAAATGTGAACTTTTATAACTTGAGTGTCTTCTATTGCAGAGGCAGTGACACACATGCCTCAGGGACTCAGAATGTGAAAACCTGTTTGCTTAGCCCCGGGATAAGAACTCTTGAGTGTTTATGGTCACGTAGGGATTCAGGTATGGTGTCATAGTGAACTTGAGACCAGGGGTCAGAGAACCAGCTAATGGAGCTGATGGATATAAGACTTTATTACCTAAGATCAATCGAACTTGGACTTAGTGACCATGGAATATGTTGTGTATTTTTACATAGTTGCTATCAGAAAGGAACAGTGTTCCAGGGTTGGCTCTGTTGACCTTTGGTATCGTTTTTTTTTAATCTTGTAGTTTCAGATAACTGCCTTTGGTGAGTTTTTCAAAGACTGCAGTCAAGTGATGTATAGATAAGGGCTCATTCAGTCCTCTCACCAGAGGAGCCCCTATCTTCAGATGGGGTGACGTAAGTTTACTTCAGAGACAGGAATGAGTTCATTTCTTTGGAGAGATAAGAAGAGAATGTGTAACTCTCCTTAAAAGAAAAATAGATTTAAGTTAAGAACTTTGTGTGGGAGAAAGTAGAATGGAGAGCCTGGGTACTTAAATCTTTCAGAAGTTATTAAGGATCTTTTAGCCTAAGGTCCAAAGGAGCACTAGTTATCGCCTTAGTGTTTTTTGTGCAGCTGTGACAAAATACCTGAGAATGAGTAATTTATAAAGAGCAGAAATTTATTTCTTGTCATTTTGGAGCCTGGGAAGTCCAAGATCAAGACACTCAAAAAATCTGTTGTCTGGAGAGGGCCCAGCCTCTGCTTTCAAGATGATGTGTTGAACATGGTGTCCTCCACCTGGCAGAAGGGCAGAAAAGGGTGTGCACCCTTCAGGTCCTTTTATAGAGGTACCTGACCCCGTCTGTGAGAAGTAATTTCGGCCCCCGAAGTTTGGAGGGTCATACTCAAACCTTAGCAAGTCCCAGCTGTGTGGAACTCACCCAAAGGCGGGCAGTCCTCTCTGTATGAAATAACAGCCCATAGAGAGCCCTTTGGGTAAGTCAGTAATGGTGCCATTGCCTCACTCAAGGACCTGGACAGGTAGCCAGGGAGAGAGCAGAGATCTTCGTGATAATCCTCATGAACTGTTGGGGTAAATGCCCAGCTGTGTTCTAGAGATACAGCCAGCAAAGGGCAAGACTGAGTCATGAACGAGTCGGATTGCCTCTGAAGTGTGTTGATCCCAAACGTCAGCAGATCTTAAGCAAACTCTCCAAACTTAGGAGCTAAGTAGTATTTTTGCTAAGTTCTTCAAATAAGTCATCAAATCATGGTCTGTACAGTTACAAGAACTGCCAACACTCCAACGCTGTCATAGTTTGACTACATTATCCCCTTCAAATTGCAGTAGTATTTCTGCTATGAGAATCTATTAATATATGGTGTTTTTTCTTTCTGTTAATTTCAGTTATTTCCATTCACTGGTTTTTAAAATCATTATTATTACTATGACTGACTTAGTATAGGAGAGAATCTGTGCCCTAATGTCATCTTGACAATTACAATAAAATTAGCTATTTTTCTTCTCGTGAAATGTACATAAATGTTCTATATAGTCCCTGACGTGTAGTTAGATCTTAATAAGTTATAGTAGTATGGCTTACTATTTACAATAATCATACACCATAATGTATAAATTTATCCTTACCGAATCCTTTCAGTTACCTTTAAGGTTTGTAATATCCCATTTACTGATAGGGAACCTGAGGTTTAAATCTGTCTGATTTTCTGGCCGATTTAAGTAGATGAAACTTTAGTAAAGCATAGTAGATAGCTCACAGAACCCCCACGTGAGCTCTAGAGTCATGTTTTGGGCTCCTTAGTCAAGTACTGTACAATGGTGGAAGTCCTAGCTGGGCACTGGTGGCTCATGCCTGTATTTGCAGCAGTCTTAAGAGGCTCAGGCAGAAGGATCTTAGGTTGGAGCTCAGCCTGGCCAGGTGAGCAGTTTAGGGAGACGCTGTCTCAAAATTTTAAAAAGACGTGTGATGTAGCTTAGTGCAAAAGCACTACTGGAAAAGCAGATCCACAGAACTGAACCTGTGCCGCCACTTTGCCCCACAGTCAGTCCTGGCTGGCAGTGGACTGGACTTCACCATAGGCCTGCTTTTGCTGCCAGCTCAGCAACACTTTGCTGGAAATGGCTATCCCAGTGAATGCACCTGAGAGAGCCCCTATTTTGCAACATTTGCTCCGTGTTTTGAGTCTTGGGTGGGTGTGGATGAGTGGAACTTTTGTTTGTATTCTAGCTTCGAGGCAGGTGGGTAAAAGGCTGTTGTTCTTCAGCTGCTTGGCATAATAGGCCTGGAGGCTCCCACGCCTCAGTTTTGTCACCAGCTTCTTGGGTCTTAGCTCTTTGGGGAAGAAATACTTTGCTCATATTTCCTTTTAATTGGACATAACCTGAGTAAGGTGGGAGTTGAGGTTGTTTTCTTACTAGTAGACTTCACATTTTTTTTTTT
>PVIR01039491.1:0-13899 GCA_004026965.1 Petromus typicus
TGGCTAAGATATTAAACACAGTGTGAGGTATACTGCTGACCACCAAGGGAAAGAAAAGCTGTCTCAGAGCAAAAGCTGCCTGCTTTGAACTTCACTAGCCAGCTTCACACACCTGCTGCTCTCCCGTCTGTCTCTGCAGTCTCATTATTCCCTGGCTCTGTGTGACCTCCTGGCCAGTGCTGGTGGCCAAATACTTTCCTCAGTCTCCCTCATGGCTCCATTTCTCTGCACTTGGGCTCAGTCCAGGCTCCAAAGCTCCTCTCTACACAAAAGTACACTGAAATAAAATCAGAAAAGCAGGCCAGACTGCAACAGGAGCATCTCGTTGCCTTCTGTCCACCCTGCTGTGTGCAGATTAAAGATGGCACAGAGACAGCTCTCCACTTGATAACAAGAGAATTTTAAAAAAGAATGTGGGATTTGTTATATATTGAAGGTTACATTCTTTTGCTGTTTTGGGATGTCATACATTTCACATATGTTATTTCTTTTGCTTTGATAGAGACATTTGTTTTTATTATTCAATCTCCTCTGTAGTTTTTAAGAATTACATTATCAAGGGAATTGCACAGTGATTTTTCAAAGTCTAGTTATTTCTGTCTGTTAAAATAAATCTCATTCTGAGAAAAATTGCTCCCAGGCTTATTGGCAGAGGGTAGGTGGCAGAAATTTCATCTCTAAGGGGATACATTTGACAATATTGTCAGGATAAATACAAGTATGTAAAAGACAAAGATCCCTCTACATGATGTGCAGCCTGACTCTTTCCCTACTGCTCTTCAGGAAATTTGGCGTGATGATCTACATTTTTCTTGACTTCTTTTCAAAAATGTGGTCTGGAAGATAATGGTAGGGAGCTGATTTTCATGGCTCACTTTCATTGCATTTACAGAGGTTTAACTTGAATGCAGTACAGATTTATTGTGTGAATTATCTTTTTTTTTTTTTCAGAGTAGGTCTTGCTTTATAGTTCAGGCTGGTCCTGAACTAAGCCTTGAACTCACAGCAATCCTTTTGCCTCTGACTCCAGAGTGCTGGGATTACAGGTGTGAGCCACCAGGCTTCGCAGTGTGGTATGTGGTTCTGATTACTGGTGCGTGTGAGTCTCCATACCCAGTATTGTATGTGGTTAACCGGGGATCGAACCTAGGTCCTTGCACTTGCAAGACAGGAGCAGAACTATTGAGTTAAATCCCCAGCCTATATCTTTTAAAGATATACATTTTTTTCTAAATGATCATTCTTTTTTCTTTTTAAATTTTATTTTTAATTCATTTTATTGATACATTTTATATACACTTTTTAAAAAATCACAATCAACACTGAGAATTTCTAACAGTCCATGACACAACTTAATTCTCAGTTTTTCCAATTCCTTTGATCCCCATAGCTCCCCACCCCTTGATCACTCCAAGCAGCATCAGTAAATCTTTTTATCTTTAATAGAGATTACAAACTGCTGAGTTTCTTAGCTGTAATAATTTTTAAACTAATTGATAGCACTACTACACACATTTGGTGTACTAAGTAGTCTACCTAGTATTTCTCAAAGCATGATTGTCCGAGAAGTTGAAGCTCAGAAAGAGAAGCAGCCTTAGGACACAGCCTCCTATAGAATGCCAGGTGTCAAATCTACAGCAACCTGGTGATAAAAGTAGATGATGTTTCATGATTGGCTGTTTTTAGTTTTGAAATGGCAGGTGCAGCTCAACAGTATAGGAGAAACAATTATTAAATTATTGCCAGTTGTTGAGGATATTTCCAAAGACACTTCTGTTTTTTCAATGATCCAGTCAGATTATTTTTACAGAACTACCTTATTACTATTAATTGATGATGACATACTCAGTAGTTTCAACCCACTGCTCATGACTCTCATTTTATTTTTAAAAAATTAATTAATTTTATTATTAATCAATTTTATTAATTTAAATATATAGAATGATCACATTCGTCAAGGGGAGTCTCTCATACCTGTACTTGATGTAGCTTGATTCTTATTTTTCTCTTCTTTCCTTTTTCTCTCTCCAATCTCCTCTCCTCTTTATTTATCAAAGCTTTCTTTCCATTTTTCCTCCCTCTATTGATTTTATTCCCTTCTCCATCTCCCCTTCACAGTTATCCCTTCCTTTTGATAAGTTTCTTCCTATTTCATATTGTCTATTTTATATTTTAGTCCTTACTTATCCTTTCAGTTTATCACACTAGAGAAACTATGCTATGCACATATCTGTCTGATTTATTTCACTGAAGAATACAATCTCAACTTGTATGCATCTAGCTATAAATGTTCCAAGTATATCACTCTTTATGGTTTAGTGGCACTCCACTGCTTAGAGAAACTACATTTTTAAAAATCCATTTAACAGTCTATGGACATTTAAGTTGTTTCCAAGGTTTAGTTATTACAAACTGTGCCATTAAAATAATGAGTGCACATAATATTTTGGCATGATTTTTTAACCCTTGGGAAGACATCCAGCAAGGGAAGAGATGGGACCTCCAATCCCAATTTTCTTTTCTTTTCTCTTTTTTGAAATCCACACATTGATCTCCACAGTGGCTGCACCAGTCTGCACTCCCAACAACAACAGTGGAGAAGAGTTTATTTTTCCCCACAGCCCTGCCAGCATTTGTTATTATTATTATTTTTTTAAATAGTTGTTCTCCCTGGAGATGTAATTTCGGTGTTGTTTTAACTTGTACCTCCTGGAAGACCAGAGACGTCAAATATTTTTTCATACATTTGTTTAGAGTTTCTACTTTTTAATCTGAAAAATATCTGTTCATTTCACATGCCCATTTTTGGATTGAGCCTTTCAATTTGGGGTTTCTGTTTTTTGTTTTTTAATCTTTATATGTTCTAGATATTAGTCTTATCTGAGGGGCAACTGGCTAAAATTTTTCCTCACTCTGGGTTGTTTATTTAGTCTATTGGTCATTTCCTTGTGGTGTAAAAACATTTTAATAAGAAGAGATCCCAGTTGTTGATTCTTTGCACTGTTTCTCATGCACTTTGGGTTTTGTTCATGAGTTCATTGCCTACTTTTATGTCCTCAAGAGCTCTGCCTAGTCTCTCTTCCTGAAGATTTAGTGTTCCCGTTTTAACATTTAGATCTTTTATCAATTTCAACTCTCATTTAGTTTAGTGAAAGACATGGGTCTAGTTTCAATCTTCACTATGTAGAAAGCCAGTTTTTCCAGAACCACTTATTAGAGAGATTATCCTTCTTCCAGGGTACGTGTTTGGCTTTTTTGTCAAAGTTAGGGTGGTTGAGTGTACTTGGTGCTGTTTCTGCTTCTTTGGTCTATTCCATTGACCTAAGGTTTGCCAGTACCATAACATCTTTTGTTTTGTTTTGTCTTTTAAATCACAGTGGCTTTATAGTATAGTTTTAAATCTGAGATTCTGATGTCCTCTGACTTGTCTTTGTCGCTCAGAATTGTTTCTGGGATTTGTTTCAGGAATGTTTTTCTAGTTTTGTGAGGTTTTCTGATGGTAATTTGATTGCAATTGCGAATTGCCTCTTCAATCTCCTTTTCAAAAGTATTGTGCTTTTTTTTTGTTTTTTGTTTTGTTTTTGTTTTTGTTTTTGTTTTGAGACAGGGTCTAGCTTTGTAGTTCAGGCTGACCCTGAGCTCAGCCTCAAACTCACATCACAGCAATCCTCCTTCCTCTGCCTCCTGAGTGCTGGGATTACAGGCTTGAGCCACCAGGCCCGGCACTGTGGTATGTGGTACTGATTGCTGCTGGGGTGAGTCTCCATGCCCAGTATTGTTATGTGGTTACCGGGGACTGAACCCCGGTCCTTGTAAGACAGGCACTGGAACCACTGAGCTAAATCCCTAGACCAAAAGTATTGTAATTTTCTATAAATAAGTTCTTTATTTCCTTTGTTAGAATGATTCCTAAGTATTTCATTTTTAAGGTGCTATTGTGAAAGGTGTTATTTTAAAAATTTCTTTTCAGGTGACTTTGTTGTTTATTTACAGGAAAGCTATTGATTTTTGAGTGGTGACTTTGTATCCAGCTACACTACTGAATTTGCTTATTAAATCTAGAAGATTTTTGGTGGAGCTTTTGTAGTCTTCTATGTAGAGAATTATGTTATCTGCAAATAATTATAATTTAACTTCTTTTTCTATCATTGTTTCTTTTTGTTCTCTAATTGCTCTGGCCAACATAATGCTAAAGAAACAAAAATTGAAAGCTTTAACACTAAAATCAAGAACAAGACAAGAATGAGCACTATCAGATATTCTTATTCAACATATTCACTTATTCACTCTCATTCAACGTTGTTGGCTATTGGCTTGTCATAGATGGCTTTTATCAGATAAAGATAAAGGTCAACCAATTCCTATTTTCTGTAAGTTTTTTATCACATGTGAGTATTGGACTTTGTCAAATGTTTTATTCTCTGTCTATTCAACTGATCATGTGATTTTTTTCCTTTGGCTCTGGATGTTATATATTATCTTTATTTATTTGCATGGTTTGAATCACCCCTGCATCACTGGGAATCTCACTTTGTCTTAGTGTATAGATCTTCTTGATTATTTGTTGCATTCTGTTTATTAGTATCTTGTTGAGGACTTTTGCATCTATGTTCATTAGAGAGATCAGCCTGTATTTTTCTTTGTTTTTTGGCCGGATCCCTCTTTGGTTTATCAGGGTAATACTTGCTTCCAGGAATGATTTTGTGAGTACTTCTTCTCTTTCTATTTTACTGAAGAGTTTGAAGAGAATAAGCAGTAGATCTTGTCAGAATTTCATACAGAATTCAACAGGGAATTTTTGTTGGTAAGTTTTTATGTTACATTTTTCATTTCATCAACTGATATTGGGTTTTTTAGAATTTTTATCTCCCCTTAAGTTTTGGAAATACCTATGTACCTAGATATCTGTCCACTTCTTCTAGGTCTTTCATTTTGTTAGAGTATAGGCTCTCACGGGATTGATGATCATTTGGATTTCCACAGGATCTATTGTGATTTTACTTGTTTCATTTCCAATTGCATGAATTTGAGTTTTTTGTTCTCTTTTTTGGATAAATAACATTATCAATGTTATTTAATCTTTCAATGAGCCAACTCTGATTCATTCATTATAGTGTTTCCTTAGTCTCAATTACATTCATTTCTCTTCTGATCTTCACAATTTCCTTTCTTATTTGTACTTTGGGGTTGACTTGTTCTTCTTTTTCTAGAAGTTTGAGGATCAACATCGGTTATTTGTTTGAGCTGTTTTCCTGATGTAGGAAAACAAACTGGAGGTGAAAATGAGGTTCAGAATGAAGGATAGGTATTACAAAACAGGAAGGAAATGCTCAAAGGAAAGAGAAACAGAGTGGGAGCAGGGGAAAGAAAAGAAGTGAGATAAAAAAGATGGTAAGAAGGAAAAAGAAAAAACAGAACTTATGTTTATAGGCAATGGGGGTTTGAAGGGAGAGCAGGGGGTTTGGAAAAATAAGAATCAAGACGTACCATGTACAAGTACAAATTCTCAATGAAAAACGTGATCATAATGTATTCCTAAAATATACCAAGAAACTCAGTTTATTAAAAGTGAAGTTCATTGAACAGGTCTTGACTTGTTTGATCTTTAATCCAAAATAATTTCTAATTTAAGTTGTGAATTTTTCTCATTGAACTATTTAAAAATGAATTGATTTTCAAATATTTTGGATTCCTTTATTCCTAGTTTAGCTCTACTGAAATCCATATGTGTAGTTTCTTTAGATGATTCCAATTCTTTTACATTCACTAATGTTTTCTGGTTGGGTATACAGCTCATCTCGATGAGCTTTCATGTGCATCAGAAAAGCAGATGTTCTACTGAGTAGAACAGAGTGTTCTACACTTTCCTGTCAGATTAGGTGAACAGGCCTCGATCATCGTCTCTTATTGCTGTGAATTTTCTCTAAGGCATCTTGGGTGAAACTCTGAAGGGCAACTTTTGACTTTCCAACTACAACTTCAGATCTGTCTACTTCTTTCTTTAGTTCTGTCTTTGTATTTCTGGAGCTCTGTTTTGGGATGTATATACATCAGAATTTTCATGTCTTTTTTGTTTTATTAGTCTATTATGTGAAATGTCTCATTTTATCTTGAATAACATTTGTTGGCTCTAAAATCTACTTTGATATTCATGTAGCAACTCTTTCATTGTACATTACCACTGGATTAGTACAGCATTTGTTTTCTGACCTTTTACAACATCCTCATATTTAATACATTTTAAATTTTGGATTTCTTTATGAAATTTAACAATCTTTGCTTTTGAATGCAGTCTAAGGTTTTTTTATATTCCAAATTTAAAAAGCCTCATATTAGTTCTTAGATACAGTCTTACCTATTCTATCCCCTACTTTTTCCTCTATTTCTCCTGTCTTTAGAATGAATACTTAGTATGATTCCATACTTTCTCCAGTCTTGGCTGCTTATTTTATATCTTTTAATTATTTTAATAGTTATTTTAAGGTTAAAATGTACCCATATGGTAAGAAGAGTAGTGGCTTCTCATATTTTCTTGACAGCCTATCCTTAGTTGGTGTCCTATCACTTTGTTAACAGTGGAAATCTTATAATAGCTTCTTTGTGCGTATTATCTATGACTTGTATGGTCTTCACTTGTCATTAGTTTCCATGGAAAATGACACTGTAACAAACTACCACAAAAATAACACAAGTTTTTTGTCTTAAAGTTCTGGTGGTCAAAAGTCCTACAAAGTCTCTTCATACTAAATCAGAAGTGTTTGGAATGTGATGTTCTTTTCTGGAGGCTCAGGAAAGCAGTTTCATCATGTCTTTTTCAACTTTCAAAGCTACTTGAACCACTTGGCCCATAGTCCTTCCTCTATTTCCAATCCCTTCTAGCATTCCACCGTCATCTCTCCTGACATGACAAGACTGGACCCGCCTGAGTGATCCACAATGTTCTCCCATGTCTCAAGGTCCTTCACTTATTCACACTTGTAAATCATCTTTCATTTGTGACTTGATACATTTGAAGGATTTAGCTTTAGGAAATGAATATCTTTGGGAGTCAATTATTCTGCCTGCTGTAATATGTCAGAGACCAAGCAATAAACTGTTAGTGTTTTATTGTTAAATATCAATTCTATATTTAAAGTGAATAAAGATTTAAATGTGTATGCTATTCACTTATGTCTGTGTCCTTTCCAGAATTTCATTTCTCTGTGCAGTCTATGTAAGCTTTGGCATCAGATACTGCTTGAAGAACTGTCCCATTTCTTTCCTTCTTTCTCTTGTTTTGATAATGATGGGGAGGAACCCAGGGGGTATTGCACGGACCAGGTTAGTGCTCCACTGCAGAGCTGTAGCCCTATCTTGTCTCATTTCATGTAGACTGTACCTTCTGGTGATGCAATTTCTATTTTTTTTAGTAAATTATAGAAACTTTTCATCTCATCATTTCTGCAAAAGGTATTTTGTGCATGCAGGACCCTCTGCACCAGGTATTTTCCTTTCATTGTTTTAAAGATAATGTTCCCTCGGCTGAGGAGTTAGCTCAGTGGTTCCAGTGCCTGTCTTACAAGTGCAAGGACCCAGGTTCAATTCCCTGGTAACCACATACAATACTAGGCATGGAGTCTCACCCCAGCAGCAACCAGTACCACATACCACAGTACCGGGCGTGGTGGCTCACATCTGTAATCCCAGCACTTGGGAAGCAGAGGCAGGAGGATTGCTGTGATGTGAGTTTGAGGCTGAGCTCAGGGCCAGCCTGAACCACAAAGTGAGACCCTGTCTCAAAAAAAAAAAAAAAAAAAGAAAGAAAGAAAGAAAGACAACGCTCCCTTCTGAGAAGATAGCACCAAAACTCTCATTTTTTTTGACATATCCCATCCTGAATATTTGTGTTTTCCTGCTGCTTTTATGATTTTTGTTATTTTTCCCCCAAAAAGTTTAAGGGGATTTTCATGTTGTCTGTCTATTCCTCCTGCTTAAGGTATCCTGAACCTCCTTGAGCTGTAGTCCTTTTCTTTTCTTCAGTTTTAGAACTTGTTTTATTAGTCCTGTTTATTGTCATCTGTTCTTCTAGGGCACAAATAAGAGGCATGTTGGACAGTTGTAATCTCTTTGGCTTGGGACTTTTTATTTCCCCCATGTTCTCACTCTTTTGAACTTTTTAAAATTAGTACATGTTTGTATTTAATTCTGTCTTTCCTATTCCTTTCTCCGTCCTTCATCTCCTCTCCTTTTACAAAAGTTTTGTTTTCATTTCTTATTTTCATTCTCTTTTTCCTCTCCCTCCTTTGTTTCTCTTTGTTTGAACATGTTCATTTTACTTCCAATGTCTGGTCTCCATTTTTCTCCTTATTTGCCTTTGGATTTCTCCTACAAAGGAAATAATGTAATACTTAAACCTGTGTGTCTGATGTATTTCCCTTAAAATTATGGATCTGAGGTGCATCCATTTCCCTACAAATGCCACAGGTTTATCTTTTACAGCAGAGTGGTGCTCCATTGGATGTTAAGACCCACATTTTCTTTATACACTCATTCACTGATGGGCATATACCTTGTTTCTAAGATTCAGATATGACACATTGTGCTGCTACCAACGTGAGCAGGCGTATACCACTGTGGTGTCACGTGTATACCACTGTGGTGTGATCCTTTCGACTCTTTTGGTAAGATACCTAAGAAGGTCAAGTGGAACTTTCAGTTTTAGTTTTTTGAGAAATCTCCATATTGGTTCCCATAGTGCTCATACCAATGTACAGTTTCACCAACAATGAGACTCACAAGCAGCCTCACCAGCCTTTACTATTGGTTGATTTCCTGAGATAAGCATTCTTTGTGGAGTGAGATGGCATTTTAATTTTGTTTTAATTTGCATTTCATGAATGACCAGTAATGTAGGACATCTTGTCATGCATTCATTCCCTGTTTGTACTTCTTATTTGAGAAGCATCTATTCTTTTCAGATTCCTAGTTTTGGATTGGGTCTTTAAATTTGAAGGGTTTGATGTTTTTTAGAGTTCTTCATATGTTCTAGACATTAGTCTTTTGTGTGGGGAGTATCTGGTCGATTTATTTCCTCATTAATTAGATTTTCTCTTCATTCTGTTGGTTGTTTCTTTTGCTGTGCAACAGGTTTTTAATTTGATATGATCCCAGTTGTTCACTTTTGGTAATATTTCCCATGCATTAAAGTTTTACCTACACCTATATCTTCAAAAATTTTACATTTTTGTGTTTCAGTATATTTTATCCTTTTGTCTTAATATTTAGATCTTTGATTCATTTTGATTTTAGTTTAGTGTGCAGTGGGTCTAGGTTTAATCTTTAGCATATGTAGAGTCAGTTTTTCCAGCACCAGAGGCTATTGTTCTTCCAGTGAATGTGCTTGGCCCCTTTGTCAAGGATGAGGTGGCTGAATATGCTCAGAGTTATTTGTGTATCTCCTACTCTATTCCATTGATCCTTGAATTGCTTTTACAGCCAGGTCCACACTTCTTTTTTTTAATCCTGAAGCTTTGTGGTATAACTTCAGTTCAGGGGTTGTGATGCCCCTGCTTTGCCCTTATTGCCCCAAATTGCTTTTGCTGTTCTAAGTCTCTTGTGATTTCATAGAAGTTTCAGGATTGTTTTCTCTACTTACAGTATATTATTAGTGTTTTGACTTTTTGGTGGTTTGCCTTAAATTTCCATGCCATTTCGGGAAGTATGGCCATTTTCACTAAATTGATTCCGACTATCCAAGAGCAGGGGATATATTACCATTTTTTGGTATCTTCTTCAATGTCCTTTTACAAAATAGAATGGTTTTCAATGTAAAATATTTTATTACCATCATTAGGTTGATTTTATCTTATTTTTAAAATTATTTTGAGTTAAGTCTTACTTTGTAGTTCAGGCTGGCCCTGAGCTCACTAAGTAGGCCAGGCCAGCCTTAAACTTTCAGCACTCCTCCTGCCTCTGCCTCCTGAGTGCTGGGATTACAGGTGTGAACCACCATGCCCTGCACTGTGGAATGTGGTACTGATTGCTGGTGGGTGATTTTATCTTCTTGATGTTATTGTGAAAGATTTTGTTCCCCTAGTTTCTCTCTCAGTGAATTTGTTATTTTTGTGTACAGGAATGCTATTGTTTTAGGAGTGTTGACTTTGTATGCTGTTATGCTGCCAAATTTGTTTATTAAATTATTATTTTTGGAGTTTTGAGGATTTTATTTGTAGAATACCATGTCATCAGCAAATAATGTTAAGTTAACCTCTTCCTTTCCTATCCTTATCCTTATATTTCTTTCTCTTGTCTGACTGCTCTGACTAATATTTCCAGAACTATGTTGAACAGAGGTGATGATAATGGCCATGCTTGCCCTATTTCTGATTTCAGAGCTAAAACTTTCAATTTTTGACCACTTAGGACCACTAAGGACAGTTAGAAAGGACCAGGCAGAGTAGGGAATGACTTGAGTGGCTGGCATAATAGAGATTTACCACTTGTTTACTGGAGAAGGCTTCTCTTTGTGAGACTCTTGCATACATTTTTTATGTGCCCATAGATCCTGGGAACCTTGGCTCACCCAAGAGACAAAGGCTAAGACCTTGATTATAGCAGTCAGTAACAGTCATATTTAGAAAATCTGCATGCCTCTATAAATATGGGTGAAGTAAAGACATCATGTGAGAAGCTCATCTCCAGAGTTTTTCCATGTTATACATTGCACTGTTTGGTAGTCCTCACTTCTGTCACATTATTAATTAACCTTCGTGTGGGAGACAGGGGAGATGCAACCAGATCTCCAGACTGGCAAGCTCCAGTGCCCTGTGAGTCCCAAAGTAAAAGAATTAACAGCCAACAAACAACAAAGTCAGAACCTTGAGAAAAAGGCTGAGGCTAGGCTCAACTCTTGCTACTCTGAGCAACAGCAGCAGAAGCCAAATACTGCAGCAGCAGAAGGGGAGAAGAGGAAACCATAACATGAGCTGCCTGCACCTTTATTTGGTACCAAGCTTTCACACCCATAATTCTAGCATGCATAAATCAGGTAGTCCCACAATAATTCTTGTAGTTGAAGGTTACATAAGGCAGGGCCGACATCCTTAAATCCCAGTGAGTCTCAGTAAATCTTAAGGCTAATAATCCTAGTGGAATAATCCTTGTAGTTTAAGATCCTGCAGTAGAGGGCAGATGTCTGCAATAATCCCAGTAATTGATCCCAAGGACAGAGCAGACATCCAAAGTCCAAGTAAGTCCAAGTAAGTAAGTAAATCCGAGTAAGTTCTCCACAGTTCCCGATACCTTTGATTTATGGTAGTTTTGTTTTCTGAGTTCCTCTTACTGCACCCAGAACAATCTGAGTTTTTATTTGGGGGTTGTTTGGCTTTGTAATAACCCCACCTCTCTATTCTTCTCTAGGGTGTAAGTTAAGAACTCAAGAAATGAGGATCACATCAGAGGAGACCCCAGTCCTCACAGAAACCTGCTGTGATGTAACAGTGTGATGCTGGCTGTTGGTTTGTCAGCAGTGGCTTTTATCAGATTTATTATCTCCTTTTCCAATTTTCTTTAGATTTTTAAAAATCATGAACGGATCTTGGATTTTCCAAATATTTCTTTCTGTATCTATTCAGATGATTTTTGTGGTTTTTGCCCTTGGTTCTGTTAATGTGATGTATTAGAATTACTGACTTGTATATACTGAATCATATCTGCATTCCATCCCTGAGCTGACTCCTTCTTGGTCATGGTGTATAATCCTCTTGATGATTCTGTTTCATTGAGATCATTGCTGTCTTACTGAGAATTTTTGCATCTATGTTCATTAAGGAATTGGCCTGTAATTCTTTTTTTTTTTTTAGTTGGGTCTTTATCTGGTTTTGGTGTCAGGATAGTGCTTTTATCCAATAATGAGTTTGAAAGTATTGTTTTTTTCTTTCAATTTCATTAAAAAGTTTGAGCAGTATGGCATTAGTTCCTCTCTAAATTCTTATGGAATTCAGCATCAAATCCTTCAGGACCTGGGTTATTCTTTGTAGATTCTTTTATTGTTTTTTGGGCCAGGGATTTAGTACAGTGGTTCCAATGCCTGCCTTGCAAGTGCAAGGGCCTGGATTCAATCCCTGGTAACCACATACACAATGCTGGGTGTGGAGACTCACATCTACCAGCAATCAGAACCACATGCTACAGTGCCAGGCAAGGTAACTCATGCCTGTAATCCCAGCACTGAGGAGGTGGAGTCAGGAGGATTGCTGTGAATTTAAGGCTTAGCTCAGGGCCAGCCTGAACTGCACAGGTGAGACCTTGTCTCAAAAAAAAAAAAAAAAAAAAAAAAAAAAAAAAAAAAAAGAAAAAAAATTACTTCTTCAATTTCATTGACTGATGTTAGGTTGCCTAGAATTTTAATGTCATTTTTTTCAGCTTTGGTAACTCATTTGCATCCATGAATTTATACATTTATTCTAAATTTTTCTTCTTATTAGAGTTTAGATTCTCAAATAAGGTACTGACAATCTGGATTTCTGCAGGATCTGTTGTAATTTTGCACTTTTCATTACTAATTTCATGGAGTTTGGTCTTTTCTTTACCTGTTTGGATGAGGTTAGATAGAGCTTGTCTATTTTATTAAATCTTTCAGAGCACCAATTCTTTGGTTAATTGATTTTTGCATTATTTTCTTAGTGTCAATTGCATTAATTTCTGCTCTGATCTTTATGATTTTTTTCCTTGAATGTACTTTGTTCTTTTTTGTTAGAAATTTGAGGTTCAACATCAGGCTATCTGAAGTCACTCAGTTTTTCTGATGTGGGAATTCACTGCTACAAATTTCCATTGTAACTTTTCTTTCATTGTGTTACAAAAGTTCCAGTGTGTTTTATTGGCATTACCCATTCAATTGTAGAAACTGTTTAATTTCTTCTGTTACCCATTATTGGTTGTTCTGGAAGGCATTATTTAATTTCCATGTGTTCATGGAGTAGTTTCTTTGCTATTTATTTCCAATTTCATGTGCTATGATCTGATAATATGTATGGGATAATTTTAATTCCTTGGCATCTACTTAAACATGTTGTATGGCTAGTATGTGGTCTGTTTTGGAGAAAGTCTTATGTGATGCTGAAAAGAATGTGTATTCTGTTGTTGGATGGAATACTCTATAAATATACACTGAATCTATTGTTTCAAAGGTTTGATTCAGCTCTGATATTTTTTGGTTAATTTTTATGCCTAGTTAATTTTATTTCCACTTGTGACAGTGGGGCATTGAAGTTTCCCAATATAATTATATTAGTGCTTATCAGATTTTTCAAATCCATTGGTATTTATTTTACATACTCAGGAGGGTTTATATTTGGTGCATATACACTTACAATTGTTATCTCTTTCTTTTGGATTGCCCTCTTATCAATAAATTGGGACTATTGTTGTTTTTTTTTTCTGATTGGTATTAACTTGAAATCCTCTTTGTTTTCAAATCAAATAGATATTTATGTTTTTTTGGGGGAGGGGTTCCTGTTGCCTGGAGTATCATTTTCTATCCTTTGATTTTCAGTCTATGAATTTCTTTTTCAGAAATAAATACATTTACAGTATGCAGAATATTGTTGGATCTTGTTTATTGATTTATTCTACCAGTCTGTTTTAGAAAGTGAATTGGGACCATCTACCTTGATGATTATAACTGATAGGAATTGACTTATGTGATCTTCCTGCTGTTTGTTCCTTTTCTTTCCCTTCTGCTAAACTACTTGCCAAGTTTGGTATATTGATTTTATTAGGATTCTTTAAATTGTTTTCTTCATTTTATTTTTCTAGACTATTATTCAGAACTTATTATAGTGGCCATAAATTTCTTCAGGTATTCTTTATAATTGGAAGTATCTTATTTTTGCATGGATTTTGAAGGATAATTTTGTG
>PVIR01039492.1:0-13900 GCA_004026965.1 Petromus typicus
GAAATACAACTCAACTTTCAAAATTATATAAAACAAATTTATAATATTTTAAAATATAAATAAGTCCTATTTCTTCAGTGAGGTGGAAGAAAACAAAATAACATTTCAATAAAAAGCACAGAAAATCTAGGACCATTTATGACATTTAATGTGAAATTCTACCATGCACATACTTTTCCAGCAATTATTTTGAATCATATAATTAAAACATACACTCAGTTCATAAGACTTGGATTTCAATTTCACCTGAGATAGCAAATTTATTCCACACAAGAAGTGCAGCTTTTTCTGTACCCATGTTGAATCTGCCCAGATAATCCCTCATGAGAACCACCACTCATACTTCCTTCTCAGCTCATATACCACACTTTGTTCAAGACTCATGTAATATAACTTTCTCTTCATTTCAGTACTTTGCTAGCTTATCAAATACTGTGTACATTCAAAATACCCTACAGTTGACACAATGCTCTCTCCCAATAAACAGGGTAAGTATGGTAAATATGTATAATAGAGTATTATGCAACTGTAAAAATTACTGAATGCAGCCTATGAACAATATGAAAAAATTGGTCACTCTGGTTATAGGTGATTTCTGTAAATATTGTGAAGGAGATATTGTTGAAAAATAAATATGCAGGTATAACCTGCCTTCCTTTTGCTTGTGATAAAAGGAAATAAGAAAACATCTGTTTATCTTTCCACAATAAACTCAGGACAGATAAACAAAAAAAACATAGTGTAGCTTGAACACAGGAGACACAGCAAGAGGAATAGCAACAGGAAGGAAGAAATATGTATATGATGATGACAGTAATAGTCGGAAGTTACTTTTAAAAATATATTTTGCTGTAGAAAATATGTTAATGTACTGCATAAACAGTGAAGAGAGATTATATAGTGAGAAACTGAAAGCAAACTGAAACAAAATCAGTTTTATTTAAATTGTATGTCATTATCTTCTTGAAGGGGTAGAAAAAAAGTGAAGTCATTCAAGTGATCTATGAACACATTGTTGTATTATAATATGTCTTGCATAGATCTTTTCTACATCACTAAATGTTGAGGGTTGTTTGTATTTAGGTACTTTAAGGTCATCTCTTGCATCATCACAGGCCCTATTATTATTGTAGGAAATCTAAATAAACAAGTTGCCACCCATCTTTTGCTTGCTGTTCTAAGCATGTGTTCACAGTTATTACTGTGCTACATATACACACAAACTTGGAATTATAGACTTCCCTAAGAACCAAATCTTAGTGTTGGACTTCTAAGAAGATGGCAGAGAGATGGGTAAGGGGCTTTCTGATGTTTAGTGTCCAGGCATAAATAAAACACAGTGGGGAATAAAATACAGAATAAAACACAGTGAGTAAAAGAAGAAGGAAAGGAATATGAAGGATCTGAAAGCAGAATCTAAGCCCTGGGGGAGACTGAAGCAAGAATCTCCTGCAAAGAAGAAAGTTAGAGGTGGCTGCTTCTCCCTTAACCGAGGCTCACTGCATGGGAAGTATAATTCAGATCTATAGATGAACATTGATGACTGGCAACCCCAAAAGGTACAGAGTGGTGGACACAATGAACTGCAGCAGTTGGTGAGCTGTTGAGGTCTGTACATCCCCAGGAGAGTAGTTATGTTGAAGAGGGGCCAGTTGAGCTCAGAATGCAGAATAGCTGCAGACCCTTGCCACCTAGTGGTTCCCAGTGTCAGTGTCCAAATCAGAAGAAGGTCAAGGAACTGAGTTTCAGAAGGAGGGAGTCAAGTCCAAGCCAGCAGAGACCATTGTAGGTCCCACAGGTCCAATTCCAAACTCAGGGCCAGAAAACTAGCCTGAGCTTCAGTGAAACTAAAGATGCAGCTTATTGGTGTTACCAGTACTTCACTGCAAATCTACACTGGCTTGTTGAGATTAATCAACTCAGATCTGTGTTCTGCCCACACTGTCTACCAGTAATAGCAGAGGTACACTTTGACTTTTTTCTTTTCTTCTTCTCTTTTTCATTGTTATCTCTTCTTGTTTTTGTTTTAATTTTCTTGATTTTTTTTTAAATTTCCATATGAGTGTAAACATGGTTTCTAGATGTTTTTGTTGGTATTGTTTTGTGGTGTTCTTGTTTTTATTTCTCCTGTTCCTCTTTCCCTCTTCTTCACCAGTTTCCCAAAGTTTGAATGATCTTTCTTTATCTTCTAGCCTTGCTTCTTATCTGTTCTTGCTTTTATAGTTCTCTACTTTCCCCACTAACTTTTAAAAATTTTCCCTCCTGAAGATAAAAACACTATATTAAAGGCTTACTTAGTTCTACAAATTTCTGGTGCACTTTAGATTTTGTTATATAACCACAAATCCAATTCATATAGAGAAAAGTGGCAAATAATAGTTATCATAGTTTGTCATTTCCTAGAATGTGTTTGCTGCTATTATCATTGCTAATTATACTTACTTTAGCCAAAGTAACATAATTACTCTAATCAGTGTTCTTGCTGGTATACTAAGAGTAAGATTGTGCCAGGGTCATAAAAATTGCTATTGCCTAATGTCAAAGAATCAATAGCTAGGCTAAGTACAGAGCAACATGTAATTCTCCATAAATAAAGAGGCAGGATGTTGCAAAAGAGTCAAAGCTCAAAAGTCAGCTACACCTAGAAGACACCACTGAGTAGTGGTCCTCTCCAAAGTGTTCTAAATACTAGAATAAAGATATTCTCCATAAGCACTTACAAGCATCAAGACAGAAATTAAAATAAATCAATCCAGAAATTAAAATTTAAAAGACTAGAAAATTAGAAGACACTTAAACATGTACAACTTCAGACTTCTAGTCCACCAAAGGTAAATCCAGGGGACAATGAGATGTAACACTCTGCAAGTCACCCACCTGGACTCTCTGAAGTAGTAATGGTGGAAGGAACAAAGCAGATGAAAGAGATTATAGAAAAAATCAAATTAGAAGTAGTTTCTCAGGTAATTAAAGAGATGGTAAAAATGAAAAATGCTGAGTCACTCTGGATCAGATTTTTAAAAAATAGAGGAGCTTAGAAAAATATGAAAAAACTAAGATCACCCAGCATATGAAAGTAATGGAATCTGTTAAACAGATTCAGGAGATTAAAAATTCCATTGAAATTATAGGCAGTACAATGAGTCAATATGAGAACTAAGTATCAGATATAGAAAACAAAATTGCAGTTAGCAGTGATGAAAAGATCTCTTAAAAGTAGAAAGGGGATTTAGCTCAGCAATTCTGGCACTTGCCTTGCAAGCTGAAGGTCCCAGATTCAATCCTGGTAACCACATACAACAATGCAGGGTGTAGTGGCTCACACCTGCAATCCCAGCACTCAGGAGGCAGAGGCAGGAGGACTGCTATGAGTTTGAGGCTTGCCTGAGCTACATAGTGAGCTCAGGACCAGACTGAATGACAAAGTGAGATCCTGTCTCAAAAAAAAAAAAAAAAAAAAAAAAAAAAAAAAAAAAAAAAAAAAAAAAAAAAAAAAAAAAAAAAAAAAAAAAAAAAAAAAAAAAAAAAAAAAAAAAAAAAAAAAAAAAAAAAAATCATGAGAAATCAACCTAACAAGTGGTGCAAGGCAATACAAAGAACATTAGATTAACTGGAACTAATGATAAAGCAAGAGATACTATAAATTACATTAAAAAACAATACTCTTCACATAAGTAATGGCAAAACACTTCCAAAACAAAGAAAAATAATTTGACACACAGATAAGTGAGGTATCTAGAACTCCAAACAGCCATGACAAAAAATTTACACCTAAGCATGTAATAGTCAAGATCCCAGAAACTTAGCGCAAGAAGGGAATATTAAAAGCTGTTAAATTTATAGATTTATATTTATTATTTATAGATTTATATAATCTATAGAGAAAAGCTCATCAAAATCACAGAATTATCAACACAAACTCTCAAAGGAGAGTTTGTTTTTTGTTTTGTTTTGTTTTTTGAGACAGGGTCTCACTTTGTGGTTCAGGCTGTCCCTGAGCTCAGCCTCAAACTCACATCACAGCAATCCTCCTGCTTCTGCCTCCTGAGTGCTGGAATTACAGGTGTGAGCCACCACGCCCAGCACTGTTGTGTGTGGTACTGATTGCTGCTGTGCGTGAGTCTCCACACCCAGTATTTTATGTGGTTACTGGGGATCGAACCCAGGTCCTTGTACTTGGAAGGCAAGTGCCGGAACCACTGAGCTATATCCCAGACCCCAAAGAGAGTCTGGAATGAAGTACTTCAAGCCCTAAAAGAAAACAATCTCCAACCCAGGCTGATATATCTTACAAAACTATTGTTCAAAATTGAAGGAGAAATAAGATACTTCCATCACACAGAACACCTCAGGAAATTATGAACAAACCATCACTTCAAACTTTTCTGAAGGATATTCTAGTGAAGATTATGACATAGTGAAGAGATAGTGAAGATTATGACATTATGAACCCAACAAAGTTTCACTCTAAAAGCAAGAACAAGACAATGATGTTCACTGTCACCATTCTTATTTGATATATATCTAGAAACATTAACCACAGCAATTAGAAAAGAAGAAGAAATAAAAACTAAGAACAGGAAAAGAAATGAAATACATAATTTGTGAATGACATGATACTCTACAAAGAAGACCTCAAAAGACTTCTAGACTTAACAACCAAATTCAGTAGCATCACTGAATATAAAGTAAACACTCAAAAATCAACAGCCTTCCTCTACACAAATAACAAATTTACTGAGAGAGAATTTAGTGAAATAACACCTGTACAAGAGCATCCAAAAATGAAATACTTAAGAATCAATCTAACAAAGAAAAGAAAAGATCTCTACATCAAAACTACAATAGTCTGGAAAAAAAGATTGAAGAGGATATCAGAAAATGGAAAACTATCCCTTGTTCTTGAGCAGAAAGAACCAACATAGTGAACATGTTCATACTTCTAAAACTATTATATTGATATAATGTAATCTCAATCAAATTTCCAGTAGCACAGTTCACATAATTAGAGAAAACAATCTTAAAATTCATTTGGAACCAGAAAAGACCTAGAAGAGCAAAGGTAGTTCTAGACAACAAAGACAATTCAGGGGGCATCAAAAATCATGACTTAAAATTATATTACAAAGCTACTGTGATAAAAATAGCATGGTACAGCAAAAAAGAAAACAAAAACAAAAACTAAACTAAAATCCAAATGGATCAAAGGTCTAAAATTTAAAATGGAAATGCTAAATTTACTGGAAGATATGTAGAACTATTGAAGAGATGAATTTAGGTAAAAACTTAATAAACAAAGCCTGCATAGGAACTGCCATAAAAATATCAACAGTGTAATCTCATCTTATTAAAAATCTTTTGCACAGCAAGAGAAACCCCAGAGGGAAGAGAACCCACAATGAAAGAAATTTGTTGTTGCTATTGTTGTTTTTGTTGTTGTGGGACCCAAGATTGAACTCAGAACTTTGTACTTGCCAAGCAGGAGCAATGTCACTAACCTACATCCCTAGCTGAAAAAAAAAAAAAAATTAGACATTTCTTGGACAAAAGTTTAGTATCTAGACTATGCAAAGAAGTAAAAAAAATCCTGCCCCCCAAATTTAAAGGCCTAATACAAAAATAGTCAACTGTAATAATGGATACTTCTCAGATGAATTAGAAACAACAAATAAATATGTAAAAAAATATTCAATGTAACTAGTCATTTGTGAAATGCAGGTTCAAACAACACTTAGATCCCATCTTAATCCAGAAAGACTCTTGTTAAGAAATAAGCCAATAATAAATGGTTGTTGGGTTATGGGGAAAAGGGGACCTTTCTCCACTGTTGGTGGGAATGTAGACTGGTCTAACCACTGTGGAAATTCATGTGAAGATTTCTCAAACAAAACAAAACAAGAGGTTCCACTAAGCCTAGCAATTCTCATTCTTCGTATCTTCCTCAAAGAATTAAGGACATCATGCAACAGCAAAATAAGCATACCTATGTTTATAATGTCACAGTTTCTAACAGCTAAATCTTAGGAATAGCCCAAATGCCCATCAACCAACAAATGGATAAAAAAGACATGCATTTTTTTTATACAATAAAGTAGTACTCAGCCATAAAGAGATAAACTTGAGACATTTATAGTTAAATGGAAATACCTTGAGATCAAATTCCTAAATGAAATAAATTGGATGCATTTGTAAATAAATTGGACTGCATTGTTTCTCTGTTGTGAGAAAATGAAAGTGTAAATGAGGAAAAAATGTATAATGATTATTGTGAAGTAGGAAGAAAATTTTCAAATGGGTAGAGGAACTAGGGAGGTGGGCAAGGAAAAGAAAGGAAGAGAAAAGAAAATAAGGGAAAGGAAAAGAAAATGAGAAAAGAAGGAAAAAATGGAAACAAAGCTTTGTAAATAAGAGAAAGGGGAAGAAGGGAGCATAGGGGAATGCCATTAAAATATCAATATATATCATGTAGAGGTATAAATTTCCTATGATCAATGTGATCATTATGTCTATATAAAATGTACTGATAAACTTAATGAAGAAAACAAATCTAGGTGCTTGCATCAAATACATACTTTCATATCTTTTGACAATTTGTGGAAGTTTTCAATTTTTACATTATTTAAATAGAGTAATTTTTATACAAAGGGTAAAAAACAATGTTAAGGGGGCCTCAAAAATAGCAATTACTTCACAGTCCTGCCCTCACTGTTCCCATGCATAGAGATGCATTGCACATCATGCATTGAAAACCACCTGGGTTTGGTCAGAACATGAAAGTCAGTAGCATTCATCCAGAAACGTAAGTCAGGAGGACTTCTTTGTACTATGATTTCCCCAGTTTAATAAACTTTATTTTAAATGTTCTTTCTTGTTTTTTGTGTTTTAGTTGGGAGTTTGATACAAGGCTTCTGAAACATCTTCATTATCCAGCTGTTTCCACTCTTGGACCAGAACACAAATGCAGAGGAAGCTTCTGATTTATTTCCAGGTAGTTTTGACCCATAGATTCAAAGAGCCATTGTACCTACAATTTTACATAAGCTAAAGTTAACAAGACTATGAAAATGTGACTCTTTCTTATGACAAAAAAATCGGTGAGTATATTTTCCTAGTCAGGCTTTGTGAATCAATGTGGTCTGCTCTGAGATATTTTTATTTATTTCTAGATTCTCTACATCTCTAGCATTTCATTGCATAATAAGTCATATTTTGATGTATTGTTAATTATTGTCATAAAATATTTATTTCTATATATATTGAAAATTCAACATGCTAAATCATATTTTATGTATATATGATTTTATACCTTTATGTTAATATGTTTTCTTGATTAAATCTTTATCAATAATTCACAGAGACAATTTTTTTAAGACTAGGAATTTAAATTCTTGAAAACTAATTCTTCCAAGATATTATCAAATTCTTGGGTTATTTCCTCTAATTTCTTAAAAATATGGATCTGCATAAATCTCTTTTCTTCAGAATAAAATATACTTTCTTAAAATATTATATACCTAAAGACAGAAGCAAAAAAATTAATAATTCAAGGATATGTTATGCTAATGTGCGTCAGTCTAGCTAAATGTGATGCTTGTACATTATTCTGAAGTGGTGAAGTTTTCTGGTGTTTGGTGTTGCTGGTTCACAAAGAATAGTGGTCCCAAGAGGCTGCAGGGCAGGAGGGAGACTAGACAACTCTCTCTGGAGAGACAAAGGGAGTTGATAGCAGAGGACTGGCTGGTGTTAACTCCTATAGGGCAATTTTCAATACAAGTAATTACTTTTTGTGTATCTAAATCTTCACTGAATGTTCAGTTGGGAATGATTTCATTAAATGTTATTCTTTCCACACTATAAATTAATCCCTGCACTGTATATCCCTTGTGAATCTCAAAAAAGAGTTGTGAAGATTAATCATTTAATTTGTGTGAAGTGTTTGGAAATTGTTTTCCCCTGGCTTTTTGAGAAGCACAATATGTATTACCAGCTGCACACAGTAGATGTATTTTACTTTTTGAACTACTACTATGTGCCTGAAACTATTAGGAGGCAGTGTACAGATAGAAAAATTATAGGAGAATTGCCAACTTCAAGGAATTTATAACCTAGTAACAGAATGACATATTTTGATTTTGATCTTAAATGCCTTTCAGGCCTATGAAGAAAAGTTAAATAACAGTAAATTATCTGGAGGGAGCCCCTTGATGTAGATATGCTGCTGTTGACACAAAACCCCATGTACCTCAACTCCAGCCTCCTGCTGCCTCCAGAAGTGAGTGCCAAATGTGTTGTGTTACTCAAGTGAAACTGGAAATGCAGATTTTTATGTATAATCAGTCTAAAAATGTCACTCAATTAAAGGTTTTATTTCTAAAATTTTCTTTGGGTCAATTTAAACAAATCTACAGATCATCGTCTACTGGTGAGCTGCCATAATATAACCTCAGATAGGAAAAGGAGAATCAACTAGATATCATTAAGTGTCAAATTATAAATTGTAAAAAATGCATGTATGTAAGGGTAAATAATACTCAAAGTAGAGTTGGAACATACTATGAAAGACACTAGATATGTATTTCTCAGGAAAATATGAGATCATAAATTTACAAGAAATTTTAAAATTAATTATGCTGACCTGTGATGACTTATTATGCTCTATTTTATGGAGATGTCCTCAATGGTAGAAATATGGTCTTAAAATCTAGAATTCATTATTAACCCTGAAGACAAGGTAATTTTGAAATAAACTCAGTTGCAAACCACATTCTCTTAAATATTTCTCCACTAGTAACAACCACAGGTGCTTATGAAAATGAAAAATCCCTGCCTTCAACTTTTAGGATATAAGAAGTGGTCATTGTTAAGAATTCTGAGATCAAAATGGTGGGAAAAACAAGAATGATGACACTAAATTTTGCTTTTAGGACATTTTGAAATGTTTGTCAAGTTGGTAATTGTGTGCAGATGACGTTTTGGAATTAAATGTTCTCTTCAAAGTCTGAACTCCCTTCTCCCAGAAGTGCCCAATCTATCCCAGATCCATTCTAATAAGAAATAATGCAGACACATTTGTGCAGCCAGGCACACAGGCTTGTCCTCGGTCAATGCCACCAGCAGCCAAAGAATCATTGCACATGTCTCTGTTGTTTGTAGCCCTGCAGGGTCAGGACACATCTTTCAAACACATTTTTCATTTCCTGATCGATGGAGATGCAGCCACAGCAGAGTGTAAAATAATATTCATGCATCTCTCTAAGAAAGAAAAGTCAGAAATAGAAGGTGGAAAAAGCTTTTTGTGGGAAGAGAGAAATTGGAACAAGATAGGTTCAAATGAAAGATTGATGGAGAAGTATTCAATGCTTGCAAGGGATAACACTGGGAAAACAATTGATGTCAGGAAGCTTTAGATAAGACACTCAAAAATTTCATTTTAATATTTATTGCCTGTCTTGAAATTGATCGGTATCTCTGGCATGATGAGGTCATGAAAGCAAATGGATGCAGGCAAATTCATTATTTCTGCTTCTGTTCTATTTTGATATTAGTCCATTCCCCCCCCATAAACTATCCTATTGCCTCCCTCCTCATTTCTGCCGCTTTTTAGATAATGTAATTTTCCTGTCATCTTTTATAAAATATGAGGGTATGCATCTGTTATAAGGGAAGAGATAAAATAGCTTCCTTGAGAAGAAACATGGAGTCTAACCAGATAAACTGCATGAAAGATAAGACAGTTTTCTTTTATCAACTTCTATTTTCTGTATTCTGTCCTACTTAACTTCTTTACTCATTGTAAAGACATGAGCTATTGGTGCTGCTTAACATGGAAACTTATACAATATAATTATATAATAGTTTGAGGTTTTTCTCTTTCTTCTGTGTTTATACAACTAGGATATTTTAATACACACAATAATTTAATGCAAATTAATCTGATTTCTTTTTTATTTAGATCAATGAAACAAACATGACAAGTGAGAATAAACGATACCATTTATTCAGATACTGAAAGGCCATGAACTGAATGATGTAGGGCTGAGATCTGGAATCAGATACCAGCCTGCATTCTGGTGCATCACCAGCCTTTGCATGTGGATGTCGACACTATCTTCCTCATCGACTGCAGCAAGTCATATGTCTTTATCCAGAAAATGCTCTGGAATCTACCATCCAAGGAGATGAGCAACTCCCATTGGGTACAGAGAGGGTATGTTTATCTCAGCTGTTTTACCTCATAAGCTCCTGGAGCTTAAGTAGACTTTATATTGTAGAACAGCCAAAATGCTTTCACCTATGCAGTGTGCAGCTTCAGATGCTATTCCTCATGTGTCTGGGAAAAGTTAATAATATTATCTCTAATAGTAACATGTTATAATTATTGGAATGAGAATGTGGGGGAAAGGTAACAAGAGATTACTGAAGGATAAAGCTGAAATCATAGCCAACAAATTTCATAAATCTTGCTGCTAACTCACAGTGTTTCCTGTTTCTTAGTATATCCCAAATACTGCATCTCAAATGCCATTGCAAGTCTGTACCAAGTGATACCTCACTCCCTTACCATAGCTGCCTCTTTAGCATCCCCACTTGCCTCTCAAATTTTTTCTCCACCAGAGCAAGAGAGACTAACATATAAATCAGACTGCTGATTTTTGCATAGTAAAGTTTCTGATCTCTTCTGTTTCCCTTTGAATAAAATCCAAGGCCATTATTGTGACATGCCCTTCTTTTGCCTTCTTCTTAGGCTTGCATCTCAGCCCTGTACTGTCCTTCTGCCAATCCCAGTCTCTTTATCCCTAAGGCTAGTCCGCTAATTTCCAGGGTTGCACATCTTAGCTCCTCTTTGGAGTATGGCAACTTCCTCCTCTGATTCCTATTACAAACTGGTTGCCTCGCACTATCATTCTTCAGCTCATGATTCTGTTTTTCTTCTTTTAACCAAGACAACTTTTTTATATGTTTTATTTCATCTTTTACTTCCTTGATCTCATCCCCTGAATGGACATCCAGGAGGATAATACCTTAATTTCATTGAATAGACCCTCAGATCCCTAGAACCATGCTTACGCTAGCAGGGAACCACAACATATCTTTACCTCTATGTATTATACATCAATAGTAAAGTATTCATGCCAAGTGGGATAATGTACTGTCCACTCAAAGATGTTAGTTACATCCTAATCCTTGAAACATTGGCATATTCTATTTACTTGGCAAAAGAGATTTATAGCCTGCAATTAAATTAAAAATCCTCAGTTGAAAGATGATTCTGCATTAGCTAGGTGGGCTGATACTATTCACAAATCTCCTTGTTATGGGGAGATAGAAGGGCCAAAGTCAGAGCAGTTCACACATTCCGAATCAGAAGTGATGCATGGCTGGGGCCAACGAAAGTAGATGACCTATCTAAGAGGAAAGGCCAGGACATGGGTCTGTCCTGTTTCTCTAAGAGTAAACACACACCCCTCTGATAACTTTGTTTAGCTCCTTGAGATTAGTTTTGGAGTTATGGCTTTTAGAACTGTAGACAATACATGTGTTTTAAAAGTAGCAATAGGAAATTATAGTTTTGAAGATTTTACATGTAATAATTCAAGAGCAACAGTGAATTCAAAACTGTACACTTTAGAATTTATGGATTTGAAAAAAAACACAGTAAATATTTTCACTAGAGTATGAATATTCTATTACATAATTGCTGATAAAGATAATTATGGCACTCCTATATTTTTAGAATTAAATGAGAATCACTAAATCAGAAATTTTCTCTGGCAATCACTAGATTTTTTTTCTCTTGCTTTATGAAAGCATACAGCATGAGAAAATCATACACACCATCTTTTTTAAAAAGGCCAGTCTAGAAAAGAATCATAAGTGAAAAGCTCAAAGTTTCTGACACAAATGAAGAAAATAAGAGACTCCTGGCCAGGCATTCTGAGAAGAACAGCCTTGTATTTCACTAACAGGTAAACTGACATTTAGTACTATCTACTACATTTAAGATAAAACTATATTTATTTGTATTTGCTATGATTTGGATATGGCTTTCCCCATCAGAAGTTATGTTGAGCTTGGCCTTCTCATCTTAGTGGTACTGAAAAATGGAGCTAGGGATTAAGAAGTAATTACATGAGAGTGGTACATGCTGAAGGTGGAATTAATGCAGTTCCTCAGAGAATGATTAGTTAATGTGAGAGTGTGTTGCTGGAAAGCAAACATGGTACCCTCACACTCTTGCATATATACCTCTCTTTACATAACTCGCTTCTTTTTCCATCATGAGACCAACACCTGCTGCCAAAAAGATGCTGCCACCACATCACTGAATGCCAAGAAGTGTGAGCTAAATAGAGTAGCTTTTCGTTAAAAGTTCCTCAGCCTTGAGTATTTGGTGATAGCAGCAGAAAACTGACTGCAATAGAATTTTATCAAAGAATGTTCTTTTTTTAAACCTGCTTACCAACAACTAATCTTCCTGTAACACTTATTTTGTTATATTGGCTTAAAGTTGATTTGGAACATTCAAATTAAAAAATATATATTATTAAATGTTTATTAATAAACATTGTTTACATGTTTATTGAAGAAATGAGACACAAGTGAAAGTTGTGAGGCATCTTGGGAGATGATCTGTTCTTGACATGTCAGGGTAATCTGCTTCCTGTGATTTCACTAATCCCTGTCTACCTGAACTTGAATAAAATGACTATGGAAGATTTGTTCAATTGAGAAAATAGATGAATTATCCTTCCTATAAAATCTTTCTTTCTTTTTGAGATAAGATCTCACTATGTAGCTCAGGGTGGCCTTGAACTCACTATGTAGTCCAAGCTGACACAAAACTCATGACAACCCTCTTGTTTTAGCCTCCCGACTGCTGAGATGTCAGATGTGATCACCATTCTGGGAACATAAAATCTATCTTTACATGTGGAAATGAGTGTAACTATAATGGGGCATAATCTTAACTTGTTAAAACAGTTATTCTATATGGTATTCTTACGAGCTTTGGGTGCACATGGTGAGAAGACGGTATGATCTAAGGCCCATGTCCCAAAGGAAAGTGGAAGCTATCTTCTCCTCAGCCAGGGTCTACACACTTGCTAGGCTCCTTTCAGTACATTTCCATACATTCTTATATTTTGAAATTATCTATCAAGCTCAAATATTTCTCTCCCTTATATTATCTATTTTTCTTTTGTGAAATTATTATCACAATTTCTCTTAAGCCTCCCTTTTAATTATCTA
Organism: Petromus typicus; assembly: GCA_004026965.1. Classification (NCBI taxonomy): domain Eukaryota; kingdom Metazoa; phylum Chordata; class Mammalia; order Rodentia; family Petromuridae; genus Petromus; species Petromus typicus. The sequence goes on from PVIR01039492.1 coordinate 13,249, forward strand.
ATACCCAAAAAATACAGTAAATTCAAGTTGTACACAACCATCATATACATCTAAATACTCTCCACATTTATGTAAGTGTATTTATGTATAAAAATGTTGCTTCAAAAACAGGTTAAGACATGTAAACTACTTAGAAATCATTAGGGTTTAATCAAATAGAAAAACATCTTAGTTACTCAAGATACATTTGAGGAAAGAAAATATCTTCATTTTCTTAGCAGTTTTCTCTGCAGGAAAAAACCTGCCATCAGAGTTTTGTGTTCATCTCACCCCCAGACTGTGGCTCTGCAGATCGTGGGGTTCCAGTCATTAAGCTTTCCTTCAGATAGTCTCCCCTTTAGCCTTGCTGGCCCATCTTCTCTTCCTCGCTTTTATTATTCTGCTCTCATCCTTACTGGTTTTATCCTAACTGGCTTTTGTTCATTTCTCTAACCTGTCAAGAGCATTTGGAATACCAATCTTACCCTCTTGGTTTCACTACCCACCTGACTTTATGACACCCTCACACAGGAGGAGCGTGTACTCTACTCCATCATCCCAGCTGCTGATGAAGATGTTTAATAAGCCTGGCCACAGGGCTGACCCCAGAGAGACACCACCTGTATCTGCCAAGTTAATAGCTTGCCATTATTAATTACACCTGAGGAGAAAT
>PVIR01039493.1:0-13890 GCA_004026965.1 Petromus typicus
AGCGGGCGCGGCAGGAGCTGCCTGTGGGCATCTCGGCCACATACTGCGGGGCTCACTCGGTGCCCAGGTGATGCGGGTGACTGGGGGGTTGGAGGTACTGCAGCCCTTTAGCTCTTGTGGGGAGACCAGGAGGAGATGGCCTTGGAAGGACACGTCAGGACGGAGCTGTTAGCTCGTCAGTTATGCTGCTCTTCTGTTGATGAAAGAAGAGACATTTCAAGTTCTTTTGGAAAATAGCCTTCTAAAGGGGGTCCTCCAAAATGACAGATACTAATTTGAATAATTCCCTGTGATAGTTAATTACATAAAAATAAACAGTAACACCATATAGGAGAGAGAGCAAACTTTATATTCTAAGTGACTGAAGAAGGGTTTTGCTTGACTCATTTTTTATATAACAAGCATTTTAGTTTTATTGTAACATGTTTAAGTCTTTCCCTTTGTATTAGTCAGGTTTCTGGGTGACTGAGACACAATGCTCAACACCTGTGACTTAAAGGAGGCGAGGTTTAGTTCGGCTCATGGTTTAGGGGTTTGGTCCATGGTTAGTTGGTTCCATGTTGGCAGACGATGTGGGGGAGCGAAGATGCTTAGCTTATGGCAGTCAAGAAGTGGTAGAGGTAGAGGGCCAGAGGGGAAGAGGCCAGGGACCTCTGCTTCTCACCAAATGGTTTTACTGAACGCAGAGTACAGGCCTGAACTTTTACCGTCTTTTCCTTTGCTGGTGGCATTGGGGTCTACATACTGGTCCCCACTGACCAGGCCTGTGGTACAATCTCAGCTAAATAATCTGCCCAAAATCGTGGAGCCGACAGGAGGTACAACTCTGTGCCTGTCTGCCCTTCATCCCATGAAGGCTGCCGGGGTATGGTGGGCCGTTGGCTCCTCCTTCATCAGACCTCATCTTGCACATTCACGGCCCTTTCTAACGGGTAGTGGCTCCACAGTTTTAGAGCACGTGAGGGTCCTTCTACTCTCCTCTGTCCTGGCCCTGATGGTGAGGCAGAAAGTCTAAGACAGAGGCCTTGTGGGGGAAGGAACAGGAAAGAAGATTGCTGGGCCCTGGTGAGGGAATTGTAGCTGTCCTCTCAAGAAGGCAGCCGAGGTGTCCCCTAAGCAGGGTCAGGGAGCCTTGACATGAGGAGGTGAGTTTGCAGCCAGGGAGCCTGCTGGCCTCCGCTGTGCTAGTGTGTCTGAGTGATTTTCGTCTCTGTGTACAGGATGCTGAGTACAAATATCCCATCCATACCTCTGCTGTGTAGCCAAGGCCCAATTGTTCAGAGTCCCGACTTTTGAGCTTTGGTTCTTTCTGTATGCTGCTGAGGCTTGAAATCATGTATTTACACTGTTTCTCAGGTTCTTCAATTGTCCTTTTCCCTTAAACAAAAAAGCATCTGTATATACTTTCCATCAGGGGAAAAACCGCCATGGAAGCTGCTGATGACATCGTCAGTAACCACCTCCCCAAACTGAAGGAACTCAGCAGAAACGGGGAACTACACATTGACAACATAGATGTGTTCTGTGAGGAGGGCGTCTTTGACCTGGACTCCACCAGGAGGATTCTCCAAAGTGGAAAAGAGATGGGGTTGCAGATTAACTTCCACGGCGATGAGCTGCATCCCATGAAGGCTGCCGAGGTGCGGTGGGCCGTTGGTTCCTCCTTCATCAGACCTCATCTTGCACATTCACGCTGTGGAAGCAATCTATACACAGCTAGGAGCAGTCTTCTAAAAAGAGAGAAAATGGGAAACTTGTTTGAACTATATGAATATTTGTCTGGCTGAGAGTGAGAAACTGACCTCTGTTAGAAATTCACCCTCTTGTGTCAGGGATTTAGCTCAGTGGTTCCAGCACCTGCCTTGCATGCACAAGGGCCCGGGTTTGATCCCAGCAACCACATACAACAATGCTGGATGTGGAGACTCACACCATCAGCAATTAGTACCACATACCAGTGTCAGGCGTGGTGATTCACGTCTGTAATCCCAGCACTTGGGAGGCAGGGGCAGGAGGATTGCAGTGAGTTCAAGACTGAGTTCAGGGCCAGCCTGAACTACAAAAGTGAAACCTTGTCTAAAAAAAAAAAAAAAAAATCACTCTCTTTTGATGATCATTTACCTTTTTAGGGTGTGCTGGGGACTGAACCCATCACACATGCTGAGCACCTGCTCTACCACACAGCTCCCCTGCAGCTGCCCATGGCCTTTTATTATCATCTGCTGCTGATATCAAGAGAGACAGAAGTGATCTCTTTCACTAAATTCACCATCTATTTTGGTTGGCAGCCAAAGCCACTCCAGCGTAGTAGAGTATTTTCACTCCTGGCTTCTAGGAAGGTCTTGTGGGAACCTCCAGAGCAGTGGTAGTGGCAGTGTTCAGGGACAGGTTCAGTCTTCCTTTGTGCTCAGATTGGTTTATTCATCAATGATGGTTCATGTGTCGGCTGTGTGCCAGGCTCCGTTCCAAGGGGTATCGAGAGCTGAGCAGTGAGTAGGAGCAAGCCTCTGCACTTGTGAGTCTGGACATCTCTCTTCTAAGCCCAGAGCCCATGAACAGTGACCCATGGCTGTAGATAAAGCTTCAGACCTCACGCGCATTTAACCGCCCGTGTCCAACTTGCTGCCCGAATTGCATGTCCGAACCGTGCCGTGTGTTCCCCGCCCCGGCGAATGTTGCCATCTGTCTACTGCTTCAGTCAAACACTAGGTCGCAGTCTTTTGATCCCTCGTCCCTCACCTTCCATACTTCAGTCAGTCCCCAAGTGCTGCCCGTTCTCCTTCTAGGAGCACTGGGTCCACGACTGTCCTCGAGCCGCCCTCTGCTCTCTCGTGGGCTCTTGCGGCGCCTCTCCTCCTCACCTCCCATCTCGCCTCCACTTTCACTCCTTCCTCGGACCCTCTCCTTCGGGGCATCGCACCTTCTCCCTTCATTACCTGAAGTCACTTGGAGGCTTAGCATTGCTCTGGGGACAAATTTCACACTTTGTGCCTGGTGTAATAGGACCGGCTCCTTACCTCTCTATTTTCCTCTCTCTCCCTCATCCCCCTCTGTCTCCTCCATCCCCTGTCAGCTGTTCCTCACATCCTCTGCCTGTGGGTGTGCTGTTCCTCTACCCAGAACACACGCTGGCTTGTTTCATTGTTTGTGGTGCTGGGCGCTGAACCTGGGCCTCCCTGCTGGGCAAGGGCTCTACCACTGAGCTGCTCCCACCTTTCATCTTAGCGTCCACTTCTCCAGGATTTCTCCAGCCTCCCAGGAGCAGGTCATGGCCTTTCCCCATCCTTACCCCACTGGGTTAAAATCACCACTGGGAACCCTCCTGGACTATGAACACATTACACATTGCACCAGTTCCTTTGCGTGTCTCAGCCCTCAGAGACCAGCACAGTGGGAAACAGATGGGCTTTTGTGTACTGAACGTCTAATGAGTGCAAATTGGGTATTCAAAGAGACACTTGGTCCTAGACAGTGACTGGTAGATGACATGAAGAATAGAAGTCAATATTTATAGCGAACAGTTTAAATTCAGAAAAGTGAGGGTGTTCTAAGGCCAGAAAAGGACCCCCGTGAGCATGTCTGTCTCCAGAGCCCCAGTGCCATGTGCCAGCCTGAGCAGGCTGCTGATCCAGGGTCGGCTCTCCTCTGCCTTGGCTGGAGCACTGCAGCCTCGCTGAGCCACAGTACAACCCCTAGTACCAGTCTACTGTCCTGTCCCTGAAGTGTTTCACGTGCCCCTCTTAGGACACTTGTGTGTGCAAACTTGTTCTGTAGGGAGAAGTATCTTATAAAGCTAGGCTGCGAAGTTATCCACTTAGAGCACCGTGTGCACGTCACAAGAGTATCACTTCCTCTCCGTTCAGCCCTCACTTCTCATTGGGAGGAAAGCCAAGATCAAGCTGAGAGTCAGATCATTCACACAGCCTCGCGTTTCAAGTCTGTTACTCTCCACTTATTGCTTTAAAGTTTATCTTCTTATCTGATAAGCATTCCAAAGTGCCTGTCCTGATTCTGTTTTTAGGATGGTATAGTGGAGTTTATTATTGGTGTTACTAGAAGTTCTACTCTGACCTGTACGACTCATAAACTTTTCCATGTCAGACATGTCTGAAAGGGTTTGTGTTTAAGATCAGTTTTAAAAGCTAGCTCCTTTTCAAATGCATCTCCACTATAAACCTCTGTCCATGTCTTGAACTTAGAGGAGGTCCTTGTGGAGAAGTCCTAGGCTGCCCCAGGACTCCCCTGGTGTAGGAAAGGCCGTCTCCTGTGCTTTCCGTCTTGCTGCTTTGCTAACCTCCCCTCTCTGGTCCTGTTTAGCTCGGGGCAGAGCTGGGAGCCCGGGCAGTCAGCCACCTGGAGGAAGTGAGTGACAAGGGCATCGCTGCCATGGCTGCTGCGGGGTGCTCCGCCGTCCTGCTGCCCACCACGGCCTACATGCTGAGGTAGGCGAGTTTCTCACACAGACTTCCAGGCACCTGAGCATCACTCCGTCGCCCTTGCGAGTCTCTGAATGTGCAGCTCACGAGAAAGCCCGATCCAGACAGGTGTTCGTAAAGGAAGGAGCTTAGACCCAAACTGCCTCACAGTGGTGAGATTACTGAAAAATACCGTAGTTTCTTTCTTTTTTTCTCTTACATTTTGGCATTTTCCAGTTTTAAAAAAATGAGCCAGGTGTAGTGGCTCATGACTGTAATTCCAGCACTCAGGAGGCAAGACAGGAGGATTGCTGAGTTTGAGGCTTGCCGGGGCTACATAGTGAGTTCAGGGCCAGCTTGAACTATAAGGCGAGACCTTGTCTCAAAAAGCTAAAACAGCAATCATGATGTGTATATTTAATGTACCAATAAAGATTAAAAAAAAGCTAAAACAAAACCAGAAAAAAAAACCAGAATACATAACCTTTATAATTAGATAGTTATGAAACCACTTTTAAAGTTTGAAAAGTGCATAAGATCTTAGGGCTTCTTAACAACAATTGGAATTGGAATGAGCTGCTTTCTCAAATGCTTCTAGTGGCTACCATGATGGAGGACCAGAATTTCCACCGATTCTAAGGGTAGGAGGACTGAGGGAACATACAAGATGTTTTGTAGAATCTTCCCAGGAATTTTGCCGTAGGCCTTCTAGCAATGAAATACACCTTGTCCATCTTTTGTAACTGCCATTGCTGTGACGCTGCTGAACAGGAGACCTGAAGTCTTGTTACCCTTTCTGTAAGACCACTTCTGCAGCAGCTGCCAAGTCTGTGGTCCGGGTGGCCAACGTTCAAGTAGCCCTCTACTCTCTGGGGACGAGGTGCTCTTGGTGTGCTTACAGTGTGTGGTCTTCTGGAGGGCAATTGTGCAGTTGCAATCTTAGAAAGGTGGTTGTTGTCACCCATAGGAGGGTATTTGACAATGTCTAGGAACATCTCTGGTTGTCACAGTTGTTGACAGCTAATGAGTAGAGACCAAGGATGCAGCTGAACATCCCTCAATGCAGAGAGTGGCCTCGGACCCTCAACAAAGAATCATCCAGCCTAAGAATGGTGCCAACGTCAAGAAGACGAGACTTCCAGTAGCTTTTAGAAGAGAAATGGATGTTGTGCTTTTCTTCAGTTTGTTATGACTTCAAGTGCACATATTTTTTACTTAAGGTTTTCTCTTAAAGAATGAACACACTGTAAGCTGAGACGGGGAATCCTAATAACTGTCCTTGGTCTGGTCAACTGGTTTTCTTACAAATCTCGGCAATCATCACTCTAAGTCATCAATCGATATTTAATTTGGTTAGTTTTCTGTCCTTCAAAGATGAAGTTTTTCTTTTACTTGCCTGGAATCTTTAACAAGTAGCAAAACCAGGGACTCTGGCTGGGGCACGCTGCTCAGCATTCACAGTCTGAACTTTGTGCCTGTGCCAGTGGTGGCTGCTGTTGCCACAGACAGGTTTGCAACATACTTGGGCGACAAGGACAATCAAAGACAAGCCCACACTCCCCTCTCTGGCTTCACCGTCCCAGTGTTTTTCTGCTCTCCTCACGGAGAGACTGCAGACCTTGTGGTGACCTTGGCTTTTCTCATTTTCTCCTAACCTCAGCCTAGGCCCCTTTAGGGCTTCGACTGGAGCATTCCCCGGTGTCATCTGACTTTTCTTCCTAGAAGTTCCTCCTGGCCGCTACACAGGGGGTGGGTACTGGGGTGTGGTGAACATGGAAGCCAGGAAACCAGTGAGATGATCTTGCAAATATCCTAGAGAGACATGACCATCACTTGGACCCATGGTGGCAGCAAGGTGTATAAAAATGATTTGAAATCTGGGTCTTTTTATGGTGGAGCCAATAAGAATTTTGATAGAGGAGATATTGACTCTGGGAGAAAAAGAGGAGTTCAGGACTTTACTAGGGTTCTAGTGCCTGGCACATAACACTTATGAAAGGGATGTTTTTTGAATGACTGGCTGAATTGATGACCCATAAACCTTTATTAAGTGCCATGTATAAGATGCATAGTTTCCTCACTAAAACTGTGAAGAAGTGGCTGGGGATTTATCTCAGTGGTTCTGGCACCTGTCTTGTAAGTGCAGGGGCTTGGGTTCGATTCCCAATAACCACACACAACAATGCCGGGCATGAAGACTCACGCCCAGCAGCAATCAGAACCACATACCACAGAGCCGGGCGTGGTGGCTCACACCTGTAATCCCAGCACTCGGGAGGCAGATTGCTGTGAGTTCAAGGCTGAGCTTAGGGCCAGTCTGAACTACAAAAGTGAGACTCCGTTTCAAACAAAACAAAACAAAACAGAACAAAAGAACTGTGAAGGAGTACCTGAATTTGGGGGAAAAAATGAATACAGTGAAAATAATAACAAAAAAGGATTTTAAAATGCCTTTAGCAAATGTTACTGGACAGCTATTACGCCAGGCACTGTGCTGGTCTTGGGAACATGATGGAAGTTGGACAGATGATCCCTGCATTTAGGAACCTAAGTCTAAATGTATGAAATGGGCTACAGACAGTAAGACACGGGGGAGTTCTGAAGAGAGATGAGCAGAAGCAGCTGAGCTATGGGCCAGAGCTGACAGCATGAGTGCGCTTCTCGGAGGGCAGACATCCTGGACAAGGAGAATGGCAGACTCAGAAGCATCCTGCAGAACGGTGAGGAGGGAGGATGCCCGAGAAGAAGGGTGGGCTCGGGTCATGGAGGCCTCCGCTGGCAGTCTTAGCTTTCAGTATTTCGGACTATTAACTTATTTTACCTTTTGCCACACTCATTTCATTCTTAGAATATAGCAGTGCCACTCATTCATTCAAACAGTGAGTCGGAGAGAGGGCCTACCACTTAGGGGCAAACAAATGGTAATTAAGAACAACAGTTCTCTCTTGAAGTAGGGACAGACACAGTAGTCTTAATATCTCCCCGTTGGCTCAAGGAAGGCACCAACCACGTGACTGGAGGTCAGTCAGAGACAGCGGGATTTCAGCACCTCCAGAAGGAGTACTCCATCGCAGCTGAGTATCAGTGCCGTTGTTACCTCGAGAAAAAGGCTGTCTTGTGGTACCGTGGCTGCGGAACATGGGTGCTACGGGGGCCAGGAGAGGTGGTGGCTGGCAGGGATGGTTGGGAATCCTTCCTAGAGGAGGCACCTGACAAAAACTCTCCTTGACAAAACTCCAGACGAGTTTCTCTGAGCCCCTTTCTAGAGTGGGTCTCCATCTTGGGCTACCAAAAAAAAAAAAAAAGTCTGCCAACTTTCAGTACAAATGATTTTATCTCCCCAGTCTTCATGACTGAAAGACCAGACCAAATACGAATGTAGTTTCTAGCAGTCCAAACTGCCTCCCTAAAGTGGCCTGGGTCTCTGAAAAATCTCACCTCTTGGGAGAGTTTACTGTTTGTACCAGCAACCAATAGAGAACAGATAGGCCAGAGACCCTCTTGGGGCAGTTATATCTCCTTTCTCTTCTCCTCTGAGATTAAATCTCCAACCCAGAACTATATTCTCAAGGGTTTAAGGGTTTAACAAATATCTCTTTCAAAGTCAAATATTCAAGGAGAGAACTTTCACTCTTATTCCCAACTTTGTGAGACTGGCCTGATGGTCTGACTTACACCCCTACTTCCTGCCATGAAGAGAGAAATTTGTCCTCCAGATGAGCCCCCATGAGAAGCCAGATCTCTTTGACTAATTCCTTGCATCATTCTGTAAATTTCCTCTTCCCTCACTGCTTGAGTCCCTGATTCCCTGTCCTCCCCTACTTCCTCATTCCCCTGTAAAAACCCCCAGTTATGCCACACAAATTGAAGCTGAATCCTGTTATGCAGGCTTCGTTTCCTCTGGCAGTGGTTATCACTGAATTAATCTGTGCCCTCCCACCTTGCTTTAGCAAGTATATGGCTTTGTTTAGTCTTTGACATGATTTTTGAGTGATATCCTAGAGAATAAAGAATATTTGATCAAGTATGCCGAGAAGATGACGCATCAGGAAGAAGCACAAATGTTTTACCTATTACATTCTCGAGCCCTCAGGATTTTAGAAGAGCTATGAAAAACGTTTGAACCCAGAAGAAAGAAAAGAACAGGAAGGAAGAAAGAAGAAAAGGGGTGGGAGGGTGAACTCATTAGTTTTTTACTTTGAGAGTCACAAAAATTTATTAGATCTGAAACCTATTTACAAGTTACTTTTTTCTTCCTTAGCAAGGATCTCCACATGTATATAAATCATTAACATAAAGAATCACAAATTAAGAATTTTAAATGCAGTGATAAAAGTCAAGAATCCTGGGTTCCGGCTAAGTCCATCACTAATCCCTTCACCTTGCGTTTCTCCTTTCAGAACGTGCAGAGGTTCGTTGTCTCTCTCTCTTACATCTGTTCTGAAATGTTCCCACTCCACAGACGGACATCTTTTCTTCTTTTTCCTAGACTGAAGCAGCCCAGAGCCCGGAAAATGCTCGATGAAGGGGTGATCGTTGCCCTGGGCAGTGATTTCAACCCAAATGCATACTGCTTTTCAATGGTAATTAGTGTTCATGTGTTTCCGAGCAGAGTATCCACCCATTTTTTTTCTTGTTTCACAGAGAAATATTTTTAGATCTTCCTCATGAAACAAGAGAGAAGGGGTAGCCGAGAGTCTGACTGGGCTGGTCTCCACCACGTGAAGGCCTCCAGGCTGAAAGGGAGAAGCTACTATTTGTATTACTTTCTGATTTAGCCTTGAGTTTTTGTTTTGTTTTTGAGACAGGGTCTCGCTTTATAGTTCAGGCTGGCCCTCAGCTCAGCCTCCAACTCACATCACAGCAATCCTCCTGCCTCTGCCTCCCGAGTGCTGGGATTACAGGCGTGAGCCACCACGCCCGGCACTGTGGTGTGTGGTACTGGTTGCTGCTGGGGTGAGTCTCCACACCCAGTATTGTATGTGGTTAACCGGGGATCGAACCAGGGTCCTTGCACTTGCAAGATAAGCGCCGGAACCACTGAGCTAACTCCCCGGCCCCAGCCTTGAGTTTTTAAAATAAGTGTTTTCCTTCTTTAGAGAATAGCAGAAACTCAAGTGTTCCAGTAAGTTACGGTGGAGGTGAGGTTCATCTTACACAGTGGGGGTCTTGAAAAATTATAAGTAAATAATAAATATGCACTGTCTATAGTGTAGATTTTTTCCAAAGCATAGGAACTTTCACATATAAATGTAGACATTTTCATAGTGATTTACCAAGTTTCACCTGTACATTTATTTGGGGGGTGCTGGTATTGAACTCAGGAAGGTGACTGTGTGTGCTAAGCACGGCCTGTCCAACTGGGCTACCTCCCAAGCCCTTCTGTCCATGCATTTAGCTCTATCTGTTGGGCCGTGTTGAGAGATGGTCTAGTAGTTGCTGCCGCTCTGTCACTCTCCTGCAGTGCTCTTCTCTTCTCCCCTCAGCCAACGGTCATGCACCTGGCCTGTGTGAACATGGGGATGTCCATGCCCGAGGCCTTGGCTGCTGCCACCATCAACGCAGCTTACTCCCTCGGAAAAGCCCACACGCACGGATCTCTGGAAGTTGGAAAACAGGGGGATTTCCTTATTATCAATGCATCTAGGTGGGTGTTCTTCCAATGGAGCTATTTTATTTATTTTCTGCCCACTGTCCTGTGTAGATAGGATTTAGGTCCAGTTCCCCGCTCCTCCTGTCTTCAGCTCGATCTGGCAAAAGTCTGCTTCCTGCTCCTAAACTTCAGGCTGACCGTGTTTTCAGGTCTGTCTCACATCTGTCAGAGATTGCCAGGTTCCTGCTCTGTTTACCTGGACTTGGGTCTTCTTGTGCCCTCTGGCACGGGCTTCTGTTTGTCTTTTTGGCTCCTTATCTGCTTGCTCCCACCTCCACTTGTCCCCCTGGTCTGGCTTCATTCCTTCTTGGACTTGTGGTAGCAAGTCGACCCCTCCATCCTCGCTCCGTTCCCCTGCTCCTGGCATCTTCTTTTTTTTTTTTTTAGGTTCTTTTTTTTGAGACAGGGTCTCGTTTTGTGGTTCAGGCTGGCCCTGAGCTCAGCCTCAAACTCACAGCACAACAATCCTCCTGCCTCTGCCTCCCGAGTGCTGGGATGACAGGCGTGAGCCACCACGCCCGGCACTGTGGTATGTGGTACTGGTTGCTGCTGGGCGTGAGTCTCCACACCCAGTATGGTATGTGGTGACCGGGGATCGAACCCGGGTCCTTGCGCTTGCAAGACAGGCGCCAGAACCACTGAGCTAAATCCCTGGCCCCCTCCTGGTATCTTCTTACCCACGGTCCTAGGACCCCATGTTCACCAGAGAACTGTGGCTCTGTAGTTCTCTCTGGGATCAGAATCTACTGTCCTCTGGAGAATAATGCTCGTGTTACCATTTGTACCTTATGTAACGAAGCAAATATTTTCAGATCAAGTACAATAATACTGCTAAATGTTTAATTTATAATCGACTAGTTAGTTATTTACCTTTTGTTTGAAAGACCCCAATACTAAATATCTAGTATAAATCAATTTTTAGAGAATGTATTTTCTTTTTTTTCTTTTGGTAAGACAGGGACTTGCTATTGGTTCAGGCTGACCTTGTACTTGATATATAGTACAGACCGGCCTCAAACTCATGGCAATCCTCCTGCCTCAGCCTCCTAAGTGCTGGGATTGCAGGTGTGCACCACTCCAGCTGGCTGAAAATTTATTGATTTAGGGATAACTTGGACTACTCTGAATTGAAAAAAATGTTTGATTTTTTTTTTCCTAGATGGGAGCATTTGATTTACCAGTTTGGAGGCCACCATGAATTAATTGAATATGTTATAGTTAAAGGAAGAGTCGTCTATAAAAAATGATAGAACCCGAAGGAAAGAGAAGATATATCTACTTATCTATCAGATAAGTCAGTGGTTATCACTGAATTAATCTGTCCCCTCCCACCTTGCTTTAGCAAGTATATGGCTTTGTTTAGTCTTATCTATCAGTTAAGTCAGTACAGCTGTTGTATCTTCTGGGGTGTTTTAAATAAGGTAAAATTCCTTAGTGGTTTACCAGAACTATACCACTTTATACCTATTACAGTTGTCTTATTAATTCACTTAACAAACCTCAGAAGATTGGTTTATTTGGATTGAACATGTGCACAGAAACATATAACAATACATTTTTGTCAAATCATTAAATTTTTGACCAAGATTGTTTACAGATGTTCTGAAGATGAATACAATAGGTTATCACACATCAGTGCCTTTGTGAGAATACCAAACTAGGCTTAAAATTTCCATTTTGGTTTCACATCTCAGTTCTCAACTTTGAAGCTATATTTACAGAGCGCTGGGGGAAAATCTGGGGGATATGTCCCAAATGAAGCTAAATGTACCTTCCTTCTAATAAGTGAGTAGTGTTTTCTTTCTCCCATACAGTTTGTCTTTCAAGATGCTTTTCACATGAATTAATGTGCATGTGAGCGTGTCCTTCCATTTCTAGTGTCTTTTCATCTCTAGCACTGAAACTTCACAGCAGAACTGAAGACTTGTCATTTCACACAGAGGTACAGAAGCCTTTGTGCAGCAGATACAGTTCAATCGACTCAAGTCATGGGATTTTTTGAAATTGTTTTAACGTTTTTGATTCTTCACATCACATTGTATAAAAATATATTATGCATCTCAATAAATATTTGCTGCTTCTTTTACTAAAGTTGTTTCCTGTTAGCCCTGAAACTAGATCAGCAGCATTTTTTATCAGAATTTTTGAACAAATTTGAATGAACTAATTAGAAGATTATTTGCACGGTGAATGATTATATTACTTACACAAATGTGTTTCTGAAGTTATGTGAGTTTGCTTGAAATCTTTTAAAATATTTCTCTTATTTTATAATCACAGCTACATTATCAAACTTGGTCCCATTTATATAAAGAAATGATTTTATAGGTAAAATTGAATTGCCACATTATCATCAAGTTTAGGTGGACAGAGCTTAAGTTAATGAGGTTTTATTCTATTCAATATAAGTAAAATGGAATCAGTTTTGTTACTGCCATGAAATAACTAAAGCTTGCTGTGTTATCAGCTTTTCCTTTGCTGATACACAATACTGGACACCTACAACTTGAAGGAGGAGAGATTTAATTTGGTTCATGGTTTCCAAGAGTTCAGCCCATGGTCATGTGGCTCCAAGGTAGGAACATCATGAGAGAAGGACAGGGCAGAACAAAGCTGCTTAGGGCTGGGGAATTTAGCTCAATGGTTCCAGTGCCTGTCTTGCAAGCGCAAGGACCTGGGTTCGATCCCCAGTAACCACATACAATACTGGGCGTGGAGACTCACCCCAGCCGCAACCAGTAGCACATACCACAGTGCCAGGCGTGGTGGCTCACGCCTGTAATCCCAGCACTCGGGAGGCAGAGGCAGGAGGATTGCTGTGATGAGTTTGAGGCTGAGCTCAGGGCCAGCCTGAACTACAAAGCGAGACCCTGTCTCAAAAAACCTAAAAAAAGAAAAAGAACAAAGCTGCTTAGTCCATGGTAGTCAGGAAGCAGAGCAGGGGAATAGTATTAGACAGGATGGGGACTCAGACCATAGGTAACACTCAAGATCACACCTCTACGACCCACCACAACACACCCAAAGAGTGTGGTCTGCTGGTCTGTTAGGTATTTCTTTATCTGGTCAAGTTGATATGCTGGTACGAATGGTCACACATGCTACTTGTAAAATGAGCCCACAGTTTTATCTGGTGAAAGTTCTGAGCAGCATGGCCCAGACTCTGGTGAAGGTCCTCCTGGCTTCATCGACTATGGCAGACCGTCATGGTGGAAATCAGTGTGAGAAGAGCAATCACATCTTCATGGAGCCAGAGAGAGAGAATGGATGGGGCCACGCTTGGACTTTTACAATAATGGTCTTGGAAGAACCAACCAGAATCCCAGCAGAAATTCCTTTACCCCTTTGGAAGACAACATTCCCCACACTCCAGTTGACTTTGACCCAAGGGCTTTCCTCTAAGCCTTCACCTTCCAGAGGTCCCACTTCCTAGCACTGCTGTGGTGAGGACCAAGCTTTTAGCACAGCCCCTTGGGGGACACATGCCATAACTACCTCCACAATAGTCCCCCCTGCTTTGAACACACTTGTCCGTCATTCTTGCCACTTTCTGAAGCAGGTCTGGAATTCCTCCTTTATGATTTTAGTAGCAGTGTTGGGGCTGCCTCAAAAGTCCTCAGTCAAACCTAAATGCTTACCTTTCACAGTCATATTGACTTTTGGTATGCGGTTCCTGGGGATCGAACCCTGGCACTTGAGCTTGCAAGGCAGGCACCGAAATCACTGAGCTAAAACCCTGGCCCATGTTGACTTTTGGGAAGAACCAAAGTTGCATAGTGTCAGACCTAGTGAATAAGGTGAATGAAAACATGATGCCATGTT
>PVIR01039494.1:0-13908 GCA_004026965.1 Petromus typicus
GATCGATGGTTTCTTGATTGGAAACGTTGGCAAAGGGGAGATGGTCTCCACCCAGAGACTCTTTTCTTGAGGTTTTGGACTTACTACCTCCCTGACTCAGATACCAGGAACACCCTTTTTGAAAAAGTAGCTATTAGTTTACTATTGTGCTCTTGTCAAAACTGAATGCCTGACCCATGAAAGCCTTGTGACTTTCTGCTGTGATATTCCTGTTTTTAAGGTGAGTCAACTTGGATCAGTGACTAACAAAGTTCGGCCAAGCAAGCTTCACTAGTCAAATAGAAATGGTACATTCAAGAACACAACGAGCTAGGCCTCGCATATAAAAGGACCACTGTTGCAGTATAGGTCTAGAATATCCCCCAAAGTCTCCTGTGACAAAGGTTTGGTCTCCAGCTGGTGGCAGTCCTGGGAGAGGCCGAATCTTAGGAGGGAAGGCCTAGTTGATTTTTTTTTTTTTTCTGTAGGGACAGCAGGTCACTAGAGGTGCCTTTGAAATGTATATTTTGTCCCTGGCTCTTCCCTCCCTTACTTTGTCTCTCTCTCTCTGCTTACTGGCTATCACAAGGTGCCAGCTGTGTTCCACCATGATGCTCCATCTTAGCATAGGCTCAGAAACAACTGAGCCAAGTGTCCATGGACTGCAACCTCTGAAAACATAAGCCAAAATAAATCTTCCTTCCTTTAAGTTGATTTTGTCAGGTATTTTGTCTCAGGGATTGGAAGATTGTTAACACAAATACTTATTGTGCCAATGGAAACAAAGTCATTGGCTTTGCAGGGCCCTCAGCTATAAGCTATTTCCCTACATGCTTGGGCTTCATTATTTGGGCAAGCTAAAACATCCTGGTAATCAGTGGGCTACTGTGGCTGCCCACCTTCAGTACCAGCAAAGCAAAATAAAAATGCATGAAGCCACTTTGCTCACTGGACAGAACTCAAGGCTCGTCTCACAGATCTGGCCAAAACCATTCTAACTGATTATTGGGTTGTTGCCAAGGCCTAGGTGTTTGGTCTCCCACTAGAAAGTACAGATCAGTCAGTTAAAAGGCCACTCTTTAGGGCTGTAAAATATGGTAATTATCAAAGCTGATGAACTATTCAGATGAAACTCATGCTGGGAGTCTGTGTGGCTAAGCTAGTACTAGAAGAGGGAGAAGGAGGCTCACACTGCTGTATGGGTCCGTCTCACCACCAGATGAAGAAACATCCACCGTCACAAAGGGACCAGTGTTGTTGATGCAAAGGCCACTGCTGCATGCCAGACATCCAAGTGCCACAGAGAGTTGACATGTCTTGCAGTGAAGGAAGACATGAGGCATTGACCCCTCCCATTATGGTGATTAACTACAGTTGACTCTTGATTGCCTTTTAGAGGTATGGAGGGGCACATTGCTATTGACACCTTCCTAGAACACCTTGTTCTGGGTGATCAACAAACTGTTCATATCACTGGGGCTCTTGAAACAAATCCATTTCATGTTTTTGGTGATCAGCACCATCTATAGTCTGCTTTTGGACTCAGACATGGCTGTTCTGCACTCATCAAGGGATTCATCTTTCCTGGCTGCCCTGACTTGAGCAGTTTCTTCTACCGTGCCCTTGAAATCAGCTAACCATGGACTAAACCCTATAAAACCATGAGCCAACCAAAGCTAAACTCTCCTCCATTAAGTTGTGAGTATGAGGTATTTTTGTCAGGTAGGTAGAAAGCTGAGAAATCCACATGGGACTCCTCGATAATATTTCCACTTCCAATCTCCTACCTCTTCCTAATCCACACATCTTCATTTAAATTAAGTCTCCTCAGGAAGGGATCATTTTTCTTAGCTGCCTCTTGGTAATGATTGGTATGAGAGAGGTAGAAAATCATATAGACTTCTTTTGAAAACTTACAGCCCTGCTCAAATTGTTCCTAGATACTATGCTTTTTTATCTTACCTAGGAATTAGGCCAATCTGTTTGATTTACCTGATATTACTATAATAAACTGTCCTTCACCTCCTATTACTTCCTGTTTAATCTGTTTTATTAGAATCTATAAAATATCAGATTTTTAATAATTCTTGATGCTATAACTGCTGAAAAATAATCTAGATTGTAAAACAACAATCATAACGTAGAGCTCAACAGCATGATATCATTTTCATTCTACTTTTTTGCCTATGTTGCCCACTGATAGTGGTAAGTCTGTTATATGCTTTTATGAGCTCAGCAAGATTAAATCAAGAACACTTTGGCAAAGATAGGAATGAGTAGAGTTCTGGCCTTTTTGTATTAATACACAGAGGAAGAGATTATATATTGTTTTTCCAGTTACTTTCGTACTTGTAAGGTCCAGGCTGTGATCACCTATGGGAGAATATGCCTCTCCATGATCTGTGCTTGCTGGTGACACAATGAAACCTTGCATTAAAGAGCGTGTGTGCCATAAACTGGGGCGGCCTAACCAGATCCAGTATTGATGCTGATAGCTACGAACATATTTAAAGACTTTGTTGTGAAAGTTCCTCATGTTTGCTTATGTTTCTTATGCCCCCATGCCATGAGATTGCAGGTCAGAAAGTTCCTGGTTCTAGAGGGGTAATGTTAGCTTGTGTGTGTGTGTGTGTGTGTGTGTGTGTGTGTGTGTGTGTGTATGTGTGCGTGCACACACGTGTGTGCACATGTGCACATGTGTGTGTGTGTAATGTGACCCTTCAGAACCTTTTTAGATACTCAACTCCAGACAGAGTGAAAGGGACATTTTAAAAATCTTACTAGCTAAGATTTCTGGGGTTACCAAAAAGTAGGCCTTCCACTGGTCTTTGCCAACGCATAGTTATTCACATGTCATTGCTGCTGTTCATGGGCTTAAGGTCTGAAACTTGAATTAGCTCAAGAGACTCCTGGAAACTGTCCCTGCCAACTGCTCAGCAACTGTACACATTACTTCTCTAAGGGAATGGGTGGTACATGATTCAGTAAACAGCTCATGCGCCTTTGATCTGCAGGTATTGTCCTTTGCACCTGAGCACACGCAAATGCTCAAATGTTTGCCTGTGGAAAGCTAGCAGTCTAGTGGGGGCATCCGTGAATAGGCCCACACGCCAACAGATATTCTGCAGGAGGGTGTATGCGCCATGGGAACACAAAGAAGGAAATGCTTAACTTTTCTTGGAACTAAAAAGGAAAACTGAGAGAGAAAAATAGCCACTACTCTATATAATGATGCTGCGTAAAACTCAAATTCCACACCCCGTGAAGCTCAGACCTCCCCAGTAGGAAAGGCCCGGGCTTGAGTTTCAGCTCTGCTATTAACAACCACTTATTAGTTCCATGACTGAGTAAAGCGTCACCTCTGTTGAGACTCAGTTTCTGTGCTGTGAAAAGAGAAAAGGTGATGTCACTTCAATGAGTTACAAGGACCAAGGAAACACTTTGTATGACGTGTACACAGGGTGAGTGCCCCGGAAATGTCAGTCTCCCTTCTCTTCACCTTTCACCCCATCTCTACATTGATCGGTGTAGAAAAGCCACGTTACCTGACTACTAGGAATGATTATTTGATTATTTTGTCAGGGATGCAAGGCAGATTTTGGAGCACTTTGAAATCTGAAAGCCACTTCATTGACTAAGTATAGGAAAGGAGAAACTAACAACCTACATTTGCTGGCTGCTTCATATACATTTTGTTTTTTAACCCTCACAAAAACCATACAAGGGAAGCAGTGTTTCCCCCACATCTATAGATTACTTTCCCTCCTCTGATGGTGTTTTGTAAGACTTCATTTAGTTTATCATTCATATGTGGTTGATTCACCTGCTAGTGCTATAAGAAATTGTCCTTGGCCTCTATTTCTTCCTGTTTAACCTTGAGACATCTTTTGTTTTCATTGATAAAGCTTCCAGTTCAGGGATGGTGCCATCGGGTGAGACTTGATGGCTGCAGGCACCCAGTACAGATGGAGACGAGAGTGAGTGTATAAATGAGTGTGTAGCACATTTGATTGACTTAGAGCTTCATATTTTCCCCCTGTGTATAGGAAGAACATACTATTCATTAAGACTAATTAATCCAAAATGTAAAGTCTGTTAAAAAAAATAACTGGTAAAGACAACAAATCTGTTATCTTCCTGTCTCTTTTTTTATTAGCATATCACAAATTTAATGTTATCCAAAGTTATGTTACTAGGTACTTTAAATTCTAGTTGGGGGCCAGAATCCCACAGGGCTCAGGTGTGCCTTGGCTCCAGACTTGGCCGTTCGTGCTCCGGACTTGGCTGTTCGTGCTCTGGACTTGGCCGTTCGTGCTTAGGCTGCTTTTCTCTCGGTTGGTTGGGTCTTCTTCCCATCTCAGGCTAGGAGGCAGTGAAGAGAAGACTTTTCCTTTCTCCTATTAAAACTGACCAGTCTTAGAGACACCTGCCATGCCCCAGCTTCTCTGCGTCAGCCCCTCTGTTGCTCTGTCCTGTAACTCAGGGTGTTTGACAATTAATCGAACTGAAAGACCCCGGAACCCAGCATGACTTGAAAAAGAAAGTTAATTTTTCTCATTAGAGGTCGATGAAAGGCGAGCACTGGGGGCCAGCCAGAGTCTGTGCCTGAGGGCATCTGGGGAAGCACCTGGCTGCTCTTCCCGGCTCCAGGGGGACATTCTGGTCAGAGTTCAGTTGACATACTGAGTTCCAGCTCCTGGAAGAGTGATGCCTTCTCTCTTGTGTTTGTACCATTATGGAGAAAAGCTAGAAGCTGCACACATTGCGTTTATTTCCACTGGTCTAAATTTAGGCAGAAGGTCACTCTTGGTGGCCATGAAAGCTGGGAAGTGTGGTCTAACAGAATGGCTCTGTGTATCCTGAACACGGGGACCGTGTTAGAGGAAGAAAGGAGAATAGTGCAGAAGACTAAAACTGAAAGATCCCAGTGGCTGCGTGACGGAGGTCGGAACTTCCTCCACCGTTTTTGCCCTAAATCAGGAGGTAGTTGCCCAGTTTAAAGTTTGTAGTATCTCTCTCCTCTGTCATCCTTCTGTAGCTGTATCCTCAATAACATTGTGCCTACTTTTTCTGTCTCCTCAAATCTACTGGTAACTCACAGCAAGCAGAACCTTCATCCAACACAAGACTGGCCATACCACTTCCCTACCAGTACTTAGCAATGACTTTTCATAATGACGAGAAGCAGATTGAAGCACTCTGCCTTCATTAGAAGGCCACCCTATCAGTTTCTGATTGGTTCTCTTGCTTCTCTGCTCCCTCTCTGTCTTTGTTTTTGCTCTTTGAATATAATAAACACGCCCACATCTTAGTCTTTCCCTTTTGTGTCTTCACAAAGTTTCCTCCTAAGACTCCAGCCTCAACTCAGATGTGACCCCCTGAGCCAGACCTTCCCTGACCAACCCAGTTAAGGCAGCCACACCTTCCCGGTCACCACTGGTGACATTATCCAAGAGTAGCACTGTTATTCATGATTTGCCTTACATGTGCACAGCACAGAAGCCCCTGGAGACAGGGACATTGCCGTTGTTTTGTTTTTCGCTGGGCCCTGAGCTCTTAGCAGGCAGCTCTAAGCGCATGACAAGCACTCCGTGAATATCAGTTAACTGACAGGCTTGATCCTGTGACACAGTAAAAGTATTCATCAAGCAGCTGTCAGCACAGGGCCTTGCACGTGGCAGGTCTTCCATAAATATTTATTGAAAAAGTGGAATTATGCAAATTTCAGTGAATCAGAAGGACAGAGTGTCATCTCAGAAGTACTTACGAAAACATTTTATGCTTAATTAATACTTTGTCTGAGTACTAAAGAAATAAATAAGCTTTTCAAAAAATACACATAAATATAAAGAAAAACCCTGCCAGAGAAAGAAAACCATTGTTAACATCTTGCTTCATCCAGGCTTTTTGTCTGTTAGCACACATGATTTTTAAAAACTGGTGTCATATCATATATGCAGTTTAAGTAGAAAACTTGCCAGATACACTTGCCAAGAAATAATGCTTATTTTCAAGTCTGGAGATGAAGATTAAATTAAATTGAGTTGTGTGCCTGACTTACATATTTTAGGTATGGTTATAGAAAGTGCAGAATACGCTCTGCAGAAATAAATCTACCGGTAGCTCTAATTATGCCCTGTGCCAAGGACTCTCTGTAGAGCAGGGGCAGAGAAGCAATTCTCCAGAAAAGCACTGATTTCTTCTCTTTTCAGGCAAAAGGAAAGGTGATCAATATGACTGGAAATAAATACATCAAGAAATATGTTACCATTATCATAAGCTTGTTCATAATTCAAGTTCCCTGGATGGAATGGCACAATGACTTCTGCACCATCCAAATGTCAGATAAAAGTGTACTCCTGTCCTAGGAAGGTGAAGAAAAACAACTAGATGTGAAAGTCTGGTATATACATGTATATGAATATACAGATGACATTTATAGATCCCAATACACCCATGAATATGTATGGCTGGCATCGAGTCACTGCGCATAAAAATGTTGTGGGTGTTTACAACTTTTTTTTAAAGGCATTATTTGCATTTTAAAAAGCTTTCTAATTTCCAGAATAGTTTGTCCAAGGAGCTGAGAATTTGGGCTAGGAGATAGAGGGGGGAAAAAGAAGCACCAGAAGTCCATCTGGCAATGGCATAGTCTTTGTGCGTTGGGCTTTTTGTACTCATGGAGGAAGACTCCCTCTGTGTTTTGTTCTGTCTTTGACAGCCTCCCTGGATGAGTATGCCCAACTCTCTCTTTCATTTCTTCATCTCCGAGAGAAATTGAAAGAGAAAGAAAAAAGAATCCAGAGAAAGTCTGTCTTGTAGCCCATCTGAGATATATGACATTCTATGATTCTTACTGTTAAAAGTATATTAAGTGGGCCTGGGATTGAGCTTAAGAAGTACCACTCCTGGGCCGGGGAGTTAGCTCAGTGGTTCCGGCGTCTGTCTTGCAAGCGCAAGGACCCCGGGTTCAATCCCCGGTAACCACATACCATACTGGGCGTGGAGACTCATGCGCAGCAGCAACCAGTACCACATACCACAGTGCTGGGCGTGGTGGCTCACACCTGTAATCCCAGCATTCGGGAGGCAGAGGCAGGAGGATCGCTGTGATGTGAGTTGGAGGCCAGGCTCAGGGCTAGCCTGAACCACAAAGCGAGACCCTGTCTCAAAAGAAAACCTAAAAAAAAAAAGAAGTACCACTCCTGTCTTGGGAGCACAAGGGCCTGGGTTTGATCCCTGGTACCGACCAAAAGGTATATTAAATGTGTCAATTTGTGTAGGTTAATTATATAGGTCCTTGCAATTTTTTATGGGTTAATTATGTGAGTCATTCTTTTCTTCCTCTTGCATTCTGTCTGAAGGACATTCACTGGTAATTTTGCTAAGTAGGGCTTTATTTGCTTAAAATCTATTGCTGGCAACTCCCAGTATTACTGACATTTCTGATTCATCGCGATGGTACTTTGAAAGCCTCTGTCATTGGCTGAGACCCCTCAAGTGAGATTCCTGGGCATAGACGTTAGCACATCCACTGGAGCCAGCCTGAAGACCACCAGGGTCACCAGCTCATAGAGTCCAGAGCTCGCGCAGGTCACACAGAGGACCAGAGGGAGGGACAGATACTGTGTGATTTGCAAGAAAGACATTCACTGTGACTGACTGTTGGTCTGAGAAAGTGAAATAACACTGTAATTCCCTAGAGCTTGCAGATGAGAAAAAAACCAATTATGATCCACAAAACAGCTTCCCTAAAAGGAGACCTGTAATCTGAAAGTTAACTGCTGTCTGAAATGAGGGCTTGGAGGGGGAGAGGAACAAAACAAAACATCTGGAAGGACGAGATGGAGGGTAGAACATCGAGTCAGCATCTGATGTTCACTACGGTGCTTCCTTTAGAACTGCTACTCGGGGAGGGGGGTGCGGGACAGTAAGAAAGCACTGCTGTCTGAGCTTTCCTCACACCCCGACTTGAAAACTGAACTTCTTTCCTGGGACTGTCAGTCTGTAAGGTTGGCAGCTTATGTGCATTTCAAAGGTCCCTTGGAGTCCAAGTGGAAATATTCTACTTGTCGGTGGGCCATTACTACACCACCCCATCGATAGCTGGAGGCCAGTGTTTCCCAGTCTGTGGACCATGGGTATTGGGGGTTGGCCTGCCTTGTGGTGGAGCATCCTGTGTACCACAGCACGCTGAGCAGCGCCCCTGCCCTGCCCACTGGGCCCCGGGAGCGGCCCTCCTCCTGCCTCTCCCAGATGATGATCAGAAATGTTTCTGGCCAACACCAAATGTCTTCTTTTATACAAAATCATCCCAGCTGAAAACCAGTGCTTCAGGCTGAGATGAGGACCTTTAGTGAAGGATGAGAGAAGACTCAAAGAGAGACAGAGACAGAGAAAAAGGAAATGAGGTTTTTTCTGGAATTCATTATTTATTAGAAATTGTTTATTTCTCCATATTCCTCTATGTAAGTTATTGAAAAGTGCTCACAAGAGTTTTAGGAAACGGATGTTATTCCAAGGCAAGCCAATATTATTACACAGATATCTTCAACTCTGCTTTCTGCTTTCTCCTAGTGCCTTAGCAGACCCTCACCCTCACCGTGGGGCACGCCGGTGACTGTTCCCATTACTATTCCTGTTGCTTGCATCCCTGGTGGCCTCCCGCTTGGAATCAGGTCAGGGGTGCTCTGCTTTCTGTTCTTAAGCCTCGCAAACCACTTTGAGCTGCTAAAAACACATTTTAGCAGGACAACTGAGAACTTACTGTGATTCACAAATTAAAGAACTCACTTTTTCCACTAGTGAGTTGGGATGAACTGTTTTAATTGGAATGAATAGTTACTTAGATCTGCTTTAAAATGATGCCACATGGGCTTAAAATAACTTGCCACCTGAAAAATTATGACCTGCATAACATTGGCATTACCAAATAACTTTATGACCAAGGCCAAGTATTATTATTGTTGTTGTTGTTATTATTGTACTGTTGTTAATATTGTACCTAAGGCCTTCACACCAAGTTATATCCACAAACCTTTTAAGTTTTTGTATTTTGTTTTGTCCGAGATAATGTCTTGCTAAATTTCAAAGTTTCCCAGGCTGGGCTCAGACTCATGATCCTCCTGAAATTTATTGTTGGCATCTCCCAATATTGCTGACATTTCTAATACATAGCAATGGTACTTTGAAAACCTCTATCATTGGCTGAGACCCCTCAAGTGGGTTTCCTGGGCATAGACATTGGCACATCAACTGGTCCAACCTGAAGACCACCTGGGTCACCAGTCCTAGAATACTGGGATTACAGGTGCATACCGTCACTCCTCACCACAAGAGTGATATCGTAAGTGTGACTGGGAATTAATATGCATCTTAACTTGAAGCTTGAGGACATATCCTTATTTGGGGTTTATATCTCTTGACTTGTATTTTGCTGTCAGAGAACAGAAAAAAATACCACTACAAATGGTGAAGCTTGATTTATTTGTTTTGTAACACACTCCGTTCCCTCCTTCTGTAATTTATTCTAATTTATTGAGCACTGACGGTGGGCCAGGACTTAGACTAAATTTAAACAGATTTTTATTTTAGTATTAAAACAAGATTTGTCTTAAATTACACTATAATTGATCTTTTCTCCATTATATTGATAATTGAGAAGTTTACCACGCAGTCCTTGGCGTTTGCAGGGCAGAAATCAAGAAACAGAGAGGGAGCTATGAGAGGCGGGCTGGAGTCTGAAAGGCAGACACCTCGCTTACTCAGTATGCAGTGAGAATTCTGTCCTGCCTCTTCCCTGCTTGGCATCAAGTAGATAAAAAGATCTAAGCAGTGTTAAGTCTTAAGCTAATGTTTTATTTTCACCTGAGTAGATGGCATACCTGTTATATGAACTCTTGAAATGTCTCTAATTTCAGTCGAGGTCAACAAAATATATACCTTCTAGCCTACAAATAATTTGCCATATTTGCTACAAGCTTATTAGTAATATGTAAAGAATCTGTCATTAGCAATAGTATTAACATTGCCAGTCACTCTAAGATTTTTAATTCTTCATTGCATTTAGAGTCTGAGTGTTTTCTGTGAAGGGCTGATTTACATGGCTGTGGAGGAGTTACGTGATACTGTCTGTCAGACACAAGCCAGGTGTTCTCACATCTTCAGGCACCAGGGACCATGCTGGAAGGTGCCAGAGACAGCACATGGTGCTCCTGTCAATGTCCCCCACTCCCTGGTCCCGCCCAGCACCCAGAGCCTTCATCTCAGTCACGTTCCCTCTCCCCAGTCCCCCAGGTGAGCAAGCTCTGGCCAGGGCCAGGAGGAGCAAGGACCTGGTCCTGCTCAAGAGAAGAGTTTGCAGCAGTAGAACGACCTCTGGGCCCTCTGCAGAGCTCAGCCTGGCCCAAGTAGCACACAGGGGCTAGAACCCCAGCGAGTTATTTTTCAAAGCTTTTCTGCTCCATTCTACATGTCAGGAGAACAACATATCTGCCATTTTTAGCAATTTTATCTTGAAACTCTTTATCATCCTCTCCTTTCTTTTTCTGTTGTTTCTATTTTTGATTATTTGCTCTTCAAAGAAGAGGCAGAAATAGATTTTTTTAAAGAAGTAGAAAATACTGGAGAAGGAAAGGGCCCCACTCGGGCAGAAGTAGGGGGAGGCTTATCCTCTGGGCCTCAGAAGGAGGCTGATCCTGCCAGAGGAGAAGTTAGTGGTTTGACATAGGAGCTGTAGCGGCAGTAATGGAGCCAGGTGGGCAGAGTTACCTGTGCCCCCAGCTCTGGGAACCAGCATTCAGGTGGTCATGTACTCCACTCTGAAAAGTGAAAGAACAAACACTTATTAGGAGTGATTTATCTCCTCTCAGAATTCATGTTGATGTCCTGACCCATAGTATCTATGTTTCCTGTGTTTAGTTAGGACAAGATCATACTGAAGCAGGGTGGGTCTGTAATCCAATAATACTGATGTCTTTCTAAGAAGGGGAAGTTTGTCACATATAGAGTAGAGAATTCCATGTGAATACCTGTGTTTCACTGCCACAGCCAGGGAACCACTGGAAACTCAGAGGAAGGATGGCAATGATAGTCCTGTAGCACCTTCAGAGGGAATAGGCCCTGTCTACTGGATTTCTAGCCTCCAAACCTGAGAGACAGCAGGTCCCTGTTGTTCGTGGTGTGATGTGGTAGCCATAGGCCTTCTAGTCCCATGGAAGGATGTTGGTTTGCTAGAGTCAAGCAGTATGTACAGTCTAATCCAGATGTCTAGAATGAATTCTGTGTATATTGATACCCAGACAATAGAAGCCTCTGGTCATTGTTAGGCTTCTTTCTTCAGTGTCAGGGAATCTGTATATCCAAATAAAAGTGCAGCCCCAAGGGTTAAGTGCTGCAAGCCACCTCCTTCTACCATTCGGCTCAGCCAACATTTATTTAGCTGACCAAGTGCCAAGAATTCTGAGCAGCAGCAGCAGCAAAAAGCATCAGGCACAATCGCTGCCGTTAAGTACCTTGTTGCATAGTAACTAACAAGGAAGGGAGAATTCTGAGAGAATCTTCCATTTTTTCTTAACCTATAGAGGATTCCAACTACTTACACTTGGGACTGTTCAAGACTTTAGTTTCAAGTGATAGAAGTATAACTTAAGCTGGCGAAAACAAACAACTAAAAGCCTTAAAAAGCCTGAGTTATGTGAGGATGAACACACAACTTTAGTGCATTAGTAGGAGTTCTCCAGAGAAGCAGAATCAATCAGAAGGCAGGAGAGAAAGAAGAGTGAGCCGCAGTGAGACAGGGAGAGAAGAAGAGGGAGTTTGAGGAGTTTGCGCCCATGCTTGAGGCCAGCCACAGGCTGGGAAGTCAGGGGAGGGCTGATGAGGCAGTCTCAAGGTCACCTTCTGCAGGGAAGCGGGCTGCATAATCAGACAGGGTTTCTAGACTGCAGTCCAAAGAATAATTCTTTCTTCTTTGGGAAAATCCAGTCTATTGTTCTTAAGTGCTTCAAGGGATCAGACGAGGCCCACACCCACATTCTGGAGAATAACCTGCTTTACCTGAAGTCTACCAATTAAATTTATATCTTAAAATTAAAAAAACAAAAAAAAAAAAAACAGCTGGGCACAGTGACCCACGCTTGTTATCTCACCTGCTCAGGAGGCTGAGGCGTGAGAATCTCAAGTTTGAGGCCAATTTGGGCAACTTAGCTAGATCCTGTCTCAAAATTTAAAGTGGGCTAGGGATACGAGTCAGCGTTTCTCTGAGTTCCATTCCTCAGTACTGCAAAAACAAAAACAAACAAAACAAAAAGGCTGACCAAACCACTGAGCGCTAGATCCTTATGCACACCGACACCCGGAACTAACCAGAGCTGAGCAGATCTCCATCTTCCTTCTCTGTCTTTCTCCCTTGTGAAGGCTGACATGCCCTAGCCTGTGGCCAAGCGAATGCTCTTCTCCAGATGAGGGCGAGGATTTGGAGAGAGGCTGCGTCACAGAAGAAAGGATATGCAGGTATGTGTAGGGAGGGGCAGGGGAGTGTGGGGTTTTTGGGGTTTTTTTAAGGTTTTTTGAGACAGGGTCTCGCTTTGTGGTTTGGGCTGGCCCTGAGCTCAGCCTCAAACTCACATCACAGCAATCCTCCTGCCTCTGCCTCCCGAGTGCTGGGATGACAGCTGTGAGCCACCACGCCCGGCACTGTGGTATGTGGTACTGGTTGCTGCTGGGCTCACACCCAGTATAGGTATGTGATTACCGGGGATCGAACCCAGGCCCTTGCGCTCGCAAGACAGGCGCCGGAACCACTGAGCTGTATCCCCAGCCCAGGGGAGTGTGGTTTTGAAGCGGTGTAATAGCACCGCTGGGGTACTTAGAGATGGGAAAGAGAAGGGACAAAGGAAAGAGCATGTGGAGAACAAAGGCTCTTCCTGGCATGGCCTGTGTCCTCCTGTCCCTGGAGGTAGTGAGGGTATCTGTGACCGCCGTGAATCTTCTGTAGCCAACAGGCGTAATCCTCTAGTTTCACCTAAACTACCTTTGAAACTCATGAAATTTTCTTTGAGGGAAATTTAATTTTTCTCATTGATTTAAAATCAGTAGTTTCTGTTCTTCTGAGCCCAGAACTGCTTTTAATCATAAGTGTATGACATTTAAAATTATTTAAATACAAATATTTTTACACCCAGGGGTGTTGAGTGTAGGATCTAGGGATGGAGGGAATGATTTTTTTTCTCCCTTTTTGCAAAAATCCTGCTGGAGAAATATTTTCCCCTTCATGATTGTTCTGAAAAATCATCTCTCTCAGGGATGCTTGTTATTGAAAGTGAAAGGAACTGGCATTTAGAGGTTTTTGAATAATTTAGCTGAGCTTGTCTCATTGATTACAGAATGGCTCCATGCAGTGAGGGTTCTGGTCATTTTGGGGAAATAACAAGTGCCCTTGTTCACGTGCTCATGGTTCCTCGGCCCCATCTCCCTGCACCCATCACTAGCTGTATTCGCCCCACACAACAAGGAGCCCTTCAAGACGGACAGCGTCTCACATCTTGCCTGAGGTGCATCCTTGTGTGTTACGAGCTGCAGGCTGAAGGCTTCCTGCTGAAGCCCAGGGAGCTCTGCATGTTAGAAGGCCGAGGTGCTGAGATAGTGCCGGAAGTTTTCAGAGAACAATGCTTGTTTAGAGCAGAGTCAACAGTGCGTAGAACAAATGGCCTCAGCTTCCCGGGGCATAGCCGCCATGTCTGGTGTGTGCACACAGCAAAAGTACCTGGGACTGCTGTCTCTCAAATACTGCAGCCAGCTGCAGGCCAGATCGGTGGTGTCTTCTGCATCTTTACTCTTCATCTTTCTATGTTTTGTAAAAAATAATTTCCCTTTTTAAATGAACCTCCCAACAAGATACCTACTTTTAATGTTCAAATCTCTCCTAAC
>PVIR01039495.1:0-13892 GCA_004026965.1 Petromus typicus
CAGTAACCACATAACAATACTGGGCCATGGAGATTCATGCCCAGCAGCAACCAGTACCAAATACCACAGTGCCGGGCGTGGTGGCTCACACCTGTAATCCCAGCACACGGGAGGCAGAGGCAGGAGGATTGCTGTGATATGAGTTTGAAGCTGAGCTCGGGGCCAGCCTGAACCACAAAGTGAGACCCTGTCTCAAAAAAAAAAAAAAAAAGAAAGAAAAAAAAAAGATGTGGGATGTGTATACCTATGTGGGTATATATATAATTTCCTTCTAGAATTTTAATATAGCTTGCCAACACATCATTGCTCCAACTGTTGGAGGTCTAGTTATGGCATTTCCTGTAACTGAAGGAATTAGCTCATCCCAGAGAATGCTAGTACTCTATATAACCTAAATACTATCTCTAAAGAGAAAACCATTGCTGATGATTTTGATGACCAGATGTCTGTTAATGAAATCTAGGCCTTACTAGACACACTGGTGACACGAGGCAGAAACTAAATGGAAAGAAATGAAAAAAACTAACCATCCTCTTTGATAAATCCTTCAAATCTCCATCAAGTATCATCTGACAGTATTTCCAACCCACGTCTCCACTGTCTTCTTAGAAAATGCCTTTATTTGTCTTTTTCCAAAGTTATATTATGCAACTTTAGGTTCTGCTACTAAAGATTCAAAGAATGTAGAGCAGCTCTTGATTTTCCCATACTACGTGGCTGTTCTGTAATATTTCCAAAGGAAGATATTTATATACCTTAGAGGGGTAAGGTCCACAGAGGAAAGCCTGGTTAGACCAATAATAAATCTGGAGAAATAATGCCATATGAAATGGCACAGGCAGGGAGATTATTTTTCCATCTAGGGTCCCAAAGGGCTTTGCATGTTCCATGAAACTCATCTACCCTGAGAAAGACCATGGCTATCACAGTAAGTTGGAATACTTTTAATTTTATTTTATGAGTTGGAATTCATCATTTTTTCAATAACTCCTTCTCTTCTCCTTGAATATGAATCTATCCTTTGATGTCCCTATACCACTAGAAGATTCCATGAATCTAGCAAATTATTTCTGGTATTTCAACATCAACTGGTGATTACTTATTCCCATTAACAGACATGATAATATTTAGAATCTAATACAAGGTTTACTGTTAGTAGTAATACTATATAATGGATTGGAAAAATAATTTCATAATTAAAACTATGGTTAGGCTTAGCTTTCCTGCCTACAGGCCAACTATGGCATATCCAGACATAACTTTATATTCACCTCCTATAACAATAAAGACCCCAGTGGTCCCACTGCTGTGATACTCCAGGGCAGAACTAAACCAGCTGAAGACCTAAGACCTTCATGTACAAACTTCACATTGTTCTAGGACGTATGAACCTCCCTTGATGACCTGTTACATTTGTTAATCCTAATGTATCAAAACTACTGCCAACTGGGACACTAGTTACCTGCTGGTCTGTTCTATTACTTACTCTCAATGTACTGAATAAAAGTGTCACAAAGCCAGGTCTTTCATCTTTGCTTCCCAGAGCACCTGGATCAGGCCCAAGCAGTTTCTTCTCTAAGTCTCATTTCTGTATAGATATTAAGTAATTTGCCTGTGCTGTTGGGCTCACAGGAGACTGGGACTTAACTGCAGAGATTCTAGTTAAATTCTCTTTCCCTGTTTCCTATGGTTTACCAAAAATAAGTCACTTTATCACCTTGGAGGAAGTCAGCATTGAAACTGTACAGTAGGAGATACCATGTAACATAAGGGAGGTCTATGCATTCCCCATTTCTAATGATACCACTGCTATCTAAGCTACTGTCATCTTTTGCTTTGATCAACAAAATGGCCATTTAAGCAATATCATTATATGTACTTTTTGGAACCTCTCTAATACATTTGCTAACCTGCAATCAGAGTACTTCTTTCACTCACAAATGAAACATCAGACTTCCACCTGTAGAAAGATCCTAAGGGAATTAACATAATCAAATGGATAAAGACAAAACTTTAACATGGCTTGAAAGACCATTATAGGTCTTATCTATTTTTCCCTAGCCTGGCACTCATTGCTTCACCTATGCAGTCTCCATATGTACTTTTCCCTGTCTGTAACCTACCTAACAAATACTGACAGAGAATAAAGAACACAGATGCTCAAGTTCAGGCTGGATCTTTTTTATTATGCCCTCCTACTCTTTCTGTATTTATTATTTATGCAGTGCCTAGTGCCTAGTGTTTGAGTTTGTAATTACTGCCTACAACAATTAGCACAGTTGTTTTGTGATTCTCTCATTCTATTTTAAACAAGGGCTTTAAAAAGTTTGCTTATCATTATATCTTCAGGATTTGTTCAGAGTCAAGAATACAGGAATAATATTAACAACAGCCATTGTTTACCAGTTTCAAGCATATTAGATGCTAACTCTTAATTTTTATAGTAACATATGAAAGAAGTATTACTGTTCCCCTTAAAAGGAGAAACTGAGCCACAGAGAAGTTAAGTGAGCTTCCCTAGAGTTCTATAGCCAACATATGAGATATCTGGGTTTTCAAGCTAGGTAATTTGGTTTCGGAGTTTGTGCTCTGAGTCATTGCACCAATCTACTTTTTGAGTAGTCACAGGTGCCATAATCATATTACATAATAAATACTTGTTAATTCAATAATGAATAATGAATAAACTGTTGCTAGAATGACTCACTAGGGGACTTACAATTTGTTCAGCATTGGAAGAAAGTCAGTGAAATGGCAACTTCAGTGGTGCATAAGACCAGAATCATCTGGCAAACTTATGCGGCAGTG
Source organism: Petromus typicus (assembly GCA_004026965.1). Taxonomy (NCBI): domain Eukaryota; kingdom Metazoa; phylum Chordata; class Mammalia; order Rodentia; family Petromuridae; genus Petromus; species Petromus typicus. The sequence goes on from PVIR01039495.1 coordinate 2,809, forward strand.
AATACCAAAGGAGCAGCCTCCATGAGCTCTGCTTCTTGCTCTGGAATCTGCCTTGTCTATCTTGCTGCTTGGAAATGCTGGCTGGCAACATCCCTGTTCCTGACTAAGCAAGAGCAAGTTTAAATATAGATGAGGGCTCTAAAAATGATGCTGTTGAGGCTGTAACAGGTGACGGTATACATTTTTTGTAGCTAAGCACAATACAAAGCCTTTGAAAGTTGAGCCTGAGCCATGACTACCCCTGAGTGTTTATCCCCAAGAGCTTTTAATGTGATGCTGAGGACCACTGTCATTTACTGAAGGCTTTGTCTATTTGCTATGAATGTCAGGAGACTGATAGCTTGTCTATTTACCATGAATGTCAAGAGACTGACATTCATAAAGATGAACAAATACCTTTTACCTACAGAAGCTGTGCCTTCAAGGAGGTCATTTGGGGCTGATGGCAAGTGAGTAACATAGGAGAAATTCTAGGGGGATTCTTTCATCCCCGGAGAACAGGGAAAATGGCAAAGCAGAGATTCTGCTGACCTCCTAAAAGGATTTAACATTTGGAGAGTTACTTGCTCAACACTTAGTCAACAATGCAGACAGGGAACATTTACACAGACTGGAGCAGAGCACAGGTTGTCAGGAAGGATAAACAAGGAGAAGATGGAGGACCTGTCTTTGGATAGCTGATACTTTAGATTGGAAGGTCAGGATCTCACCACCTGAGCAATATTTCCAAAGCTACTGATGCCCCAGAGCAGATGAAGAGCGTGCAAAGTAAGTGGGCAGAGCGAAAAGGAGAGGGATTAAATTTTACTGGGAACAGTTCTGGCATCCACTGACCACTGTTTGTGCTATATAAGAGACTGACGACAGAAACACAACCATAAGTTTTCTGTTCCTTAAGGAGCTTAAAAATTTTATAATTTCAACATGTACTAGTTAGATCAAGTTTCTCCCGTTAATGATCTTGAGTTTAGGAAAAGTTAAGCAGAGAAAGACATGAACAACAGAAGCAAGAACTTCAGATTGTGATAAGCTGATGTAGAGAATGAGAGCAAGCCCTTGGCTGTATGGAAGGAAGGTCTACTAAAAATAATCCAGGAAAAGATTCTTTCCAGGGCAGTAGCCCAAGTGGTAAGAGAAGCAAGGCAAGGCGGGCCAGGAAAGGGTGAGCATCTCTAGGAGAACAACACTTTTCAAGAGGAAAGCAGGTTCAAAGCCTCAACCCATTTAATAAAGGAAAGTCACCAAACCAGTGGTTGAAAAGCACGGAAGGAGTTGAGAACTGCAGATAGGTGGTCAGAGGAGAAATCAAATATAACCTTGTACAACAACACTGTGATAATTTTATTTTGGCCTCAGAGAACTCAGTGAGAGTTGTATGCATAGAAGACAATCATTCATTTTCTTCATGGAATATGGGCTGTGGGGTACAGTTGAAATAAGGAGAGAAGCAAAGTGGCTTCTGTCAAGGTGAAAGGTGATGGTAGTTTGAAATGGAGGAAGTGGAGATGGCAAGAAGTAATAGATCTTGGAATGTATTTTAGGTATAGAGTTGATGTTTGCTGATGGAGTGGCTGTGTGGTAGTAAAAAGGGGGGAATCAAGCATAATTCCTAAGTTTTTTATCTAGGCAACAGCATGAAGTAAAGGCCACTTTCTAAGAATGGGAATATGGGAGAGGCATAGGCTGGAAATGGGATAAAGTAATTTCTCTTTAATACAAAGAATGTGGATTTTCCATAACTTTAAAATATTTTTCATAGATGTTAATTTTTAAAGTGCTTTAGTAGGAAATGTGGCTGTAATAGACATATGGTTCTGGTTCTAATATGTAAATGAAAAATAATGACTTCTCACATCCTTGTGTGGCTCCATGGTACTTTCCAAGGATTTTTAAATGAAAGTTCTTCAGCTGTAATATGGATACTGGCTTAATTATGGAGGATGATCAGAGGTTGGCAATTTGAGTGATACATGGGGAAAGGCCCACAGCAACTTCTCTTTTGTTGCTCTACACAGTGGTTTTCAAGGTCTGATCCCCTGACTCAGGGCAACAGAGTCATCTCAACACAGAGAAACCCAGGTGATCAGGCTCCACCCCAAAAACACTGAGTCACAGACTCCGGGCTGGGACCAGAAGCTGGTGCATTAACAAGTCTTGCAGGTGATTCTGATGCATGTTACAGTTTGAGAATCACTGATCTGAAATAGAAACATGTTCGCTCACTAAGAAAAGAATGGTTCTAGGACTTTAAAACAGATTAATAAAAATGTAAGACCCAGGATTTCCAAAGGTTCTGAAGGAAGTATAACTATCACAATTAAAACAGCAGTCAAGGGAGTCAAGAAAATGAGATGTTGAAAGATTTTCCTTCTAAAGCCAAGGGTGCAATTCCTTCAAACAAAAGATTGAAGCAAATCGAAAGTCAAATTGTAAAATATGAAATATAATGAAGGAAAGTTGGCTTCTACAAAGAGTGTAACTAAATCTACTCAAAACAAAGCTCTGATAATTGGCAGCTGGCACTGAAGTCCTTAGAAGATGCCCAGTGAGAGTTTCCCACCCACCAATGTCCTGGTTAAAAATTATATATAATATACTCCTATGTAAACTTGTTATTGAGAAGCGTGAGAATATTATACTTGGTATGGTTCTTGCACCCTTTCCTGAGAAAGCGGGGCAGCACTGGAGAGCTGAAATATTTTTCTAAGAGACTGTTGGGATAGAGGGAAAACACCTTTAATCTTAACTCTTGCCTCACCTCTCACATAATACCTGGCAACACAAGCTGAAGAGGGAACTAGAAACTTGACACTTCTGGGCCCTGAAAACACTTGCACCCAAATCTGGGAAACTAGGTCAATATTTTTAAACCTCAGGCTGGGGAGTTAGCTCAGTGGTTCCAGAGCCTGCCTTGCAAGTGCAAGGACCCAGGTTCAATCCCCGGTAACCACATACAGCAATGATGGGCATGGAGACTCACCTGCACCAGCAATCAGAATTACATACCACAGTGCCGGGTGTGGTGGCTCACACCTGTAATCCCAGCACTTGGGAGGCAGAGCCTAGGAGGATTGCTGTGAGTTCAAGGTTGAGCTCAGGGCCTGCCTGAACTACAAAAGTGAGACCCTCTCAAAAAAAAAATGTTTTTTTAAACCTCTCAAGGGCAAACCACTTGAACTCATTAAGGCACTCTGGTAGGAAATAACAGAACTAATTCTTGGTTAACATAGACCACCCAAAAAAGGAGAGGATTCATTATGAGTCAGTAGAAATATCAAAGGAATAAATTGATTGGTTCTTGGGGTGCAATTAAAGCTAAAAGGTGAAAAGAAGTCTCTCCTTTTCTCTCTTACTCCCCAATCTGTATCTGTGAGCTGGCTCACTTCCTATTCTGCCCACATCTCTGGAATGGATGACATTTGTCTACCACCTAGTTTCACTCTGTAAGTTACATCCACGATGTAGCCTCCCACAGTCAAATACCTGGTTCTGTTCTTGCTGGACTCAAGTATCATTTTGTAGGAAAGAAGTCTAGCTGATCAAGTTTGCATTACAGTAGTCTTTGTTCAATCTATTGAGTAGTGAGGGTAAAGTAACCAGTTTCAGAAGAGACACATGTCGCTGGAAAATAGAGTATATGATATATTTTGATTGTTATTTTTTCTTATTCCCCTGTCTTCCCTTCAACTGCCATTCCCTGTATACATAAGCTTTTGTTTCCATTTTTTTCTTTTTTACAAATTTTTTTCTTTTCCTTCTTTGCCCCCCCCAGTTCTCCCTTCTATTTGAACATTTTTTTTTCCTATTTCACAATATCTATCATATATTTTGGACCTCATTTACACCTTTAGTTTCTCACATTAGAGAAATGATATGGTATTTACACATAAATCAAACAACAAATGCTGGCAAGGCTGTGGGGAAGAGGACCCCTTCTCCACTCTTGGTGAGAATGTAGACTGGTTCAACAACTGTGGGAATCAGTGTGATGATTCTTCAAACAACTAGCATTGGAAATCTCATTTGCCTTTGCTATTCCCCTGCTAGGTATATACATGAAATAATTAAAAGTTTCATACCATAGTGATACGTGCATACACATATTTATAGCAGCATAGTTTGTAATAGCTAAATCTTGGAAATATCCCAAATGCTCATCAATTTGTGAGTACATAAATAAAGTGTGATTTTTCTATAAAATGGAGTACTATTCAGCCACAAATAAAAATAAACTTGAGACATTTATAATATTTAATATTGATAAAAGAGAAAATTCATTAAAAATATGACAGGAGAGTTGTTAACAATTAGAATTTCTTATTGAGGAAAAAAAGTTTATTCTGTCATGATAAAACAAACTTTTTTGATAATTGGTAGAGTGCAATGCAAACATAGCATAACCAGTTGGTCCTTCAAACTATCCTACAAAAAGTACCTTAAAATCAGGTTATGAACTGATTTCTCCCTTCACAATTAATCTAAAATAAATCATTGGCTATAGTCACATAAAAATGAGGTCATGCTCCAGCATAGCTTCCTTAACTGTCTAACAAGGCCCAAAGATTTCTAACTACAAATCTAGCATGTGAAGGCTGTAATAAGAAAATCATCTGGATTAAATGGTAAAATTAGATCATTCAAATTCAATTTTATCTGAGTTTTCTCTTCTTTGTTGGTTTTTAATAATCTCAAACCAGAGCAGTAAAGGAATAGGACACAGCTCTGATTAAGTTTTGATGAAAAGAAAGCAAAGAGAAAAGGTTCATGACACAGGCGAGGGTCCTACTGGGGGGGCGGTTGCCCTGGATCAAATCCACAGAGGACTCAGAAACTAGAATTTAGAACCTTTTTGATTGCAACAAATACAAAGTACAGAACTAAGTCATTTGTCTTCTCAGCTACTTTAGAGAAATAGAAGGCTCATTCTGCTGTGCACTGGCTCATTAAATAAATATATTCCTTGATTATTAATTGAGCATATTTGTCCACGTAACACAAACTCAGCTTCATGGCTGAGAGTACCATTTTTATAACTTAAAATAACCCAACTAGGCTAACCCTAAGCAATACCTCAAATAAGGGTCATATTTTTAGAATTTCATTGCTATCAAGGATACTCTGAGCTTGCAGAAACTCATCAGTGAAATGTGTAGCCTTTGGGCACTGGTTTACTTTGGATCTTGGCCTTGGTTTTTGTTGGAGAAACTTGCCTTGAATCCTAGCTGTTGAGATCAAATACCCTGGGGTACAGGAAGCCAACTTCCCTCTTCCTGTCTTTCTGATTGAAGTGAATTTTATGAACATGGTGGTGGAGGCTGTATCTGTGTGTAGGGGGTGCAGCTCATGAAGGCTTGAGAAACTTAACAGCAGCCTCCAATGTTCTTCTTGCTTGTTGGCCAGAACACTGTGACTCCGATTACCATGGTTGGGGAATTGAAATCCTGACATGAGCAATTAAATTCTGTATTTATATTCCTAGCAATTTCATCTTGTCATTTGTGGTTTTCTTCAAATTACAAAACAATTAAATGAAGAATTTGGAAAAAAAAAATAAGCCAGATGCAAGTTTCTTTCTCTCCCCCTCCCCCACTGCCTTTTAATAGCAGGAAAAAGAATGTAATTTAAATCTTTCCAGCTCTTCAGCTGTGGAACAGCTGAACAGGCATCTTGAAGGAGAAAGTGTCTCTTTCACTAAAGAGGGTGATGTACTGTTTTATCTGTAATGTTGAAGAGGAAAGTCCTTGAAGTACAGAATTCCCTAAGAGAAATGAAACACACACATACTCCAGCTACAGCATTTATTATCCTGGGACTGCAATTTAGTAAATAAAAGATCCAAAAAGTGTCATTCTGGTCTACCTTTTGATAGATACACGTTTAAGAGGTTCTTTAAAGTCTAATGAACCTGAAAGCTAATTCCTAAACACAAATTAATCTCTAATATATTAACTGGTCTAATACATACCAATTAATCTCTAATATATGAACTGGTCTAATACATACCAATCATTATTAACCTATCCATTCAGTTAGTTGAAGGCTCAGAATTTTAATTTTCTCTATAACTGAGAAATACCTAAATCTAGTGCATTTTATGCATTTCTCATTCTCTGACCATTACATCAGAAAGTTAGAGAACTTATTTTTATTAGATTTAGATTTGTCACTTGGATAAGCTCATTATACCTTCTTAAATTCTTTTAAATTGTAATACTAGGAAAATATCTTATAAACGGTCCTGGGTCATTTCCACAGAACTTCGGAGGACAAACTTCATGCCATCTAGGAGTACAGTATCTCCATATAGGTAGTCAGGCCAATCTTAAAGAATATGTATATTTGCATAAAGTTCAACTGGGAGCATCTAGAAGTTAAACCCAAAATTCACATTATGTTTTATTCTGACAGAGGCAACACAGCCTCTGCATTATGCTTTCTTGTGCTAAATTACACAGAGAATGAACTTTCCCACTTCTGACCTGTGACTTAATATCACCTATTAAGTGAAGGAAATTCTATTTGCTGAAAAGGTTCCATTTTTCTCATCCTCCACACCATGGCCACCACCACCATCTTTACTCCACACACACATGCTGATATTAAATGAAGAAAAGTAACCTTTCTAAATCTTGTCTCTCCTTTGCTTCTCCTTCTAAACAATAATGTGTGGTAAGGAAAACATAGTATATCAGTACTAAATACTAACTGTGAAACCTAATCTGTCATGGGATGGGATACAGAGCAAGTTATTTTCTCTGTATTAAAATCTCTCATCCTGAAGAAGATGGAGAAATATGGTCACTTCCATTATCGAGTTATTGTGAGATAATATAGGAGGAATTCGAAGGGGTCAGACCTCAGCAGACGGTAAGCACTGCCTGAGTGTTATTTATCTTTGTTGATATTAGCATTCACACTAGCAGAAATACCACCACCTCTGATGACTTCTTAGTGTTTGCTCTCTTTTCTCTCTTGTGTCCACCAGATTTGTGTTTGCACTTATATATTTCCTAGAGTTTTAATTAGTCTTTGTATTTATATTTTCTTTGCTTTCCCTAGATTGAATGACTTTTATTTTTAAAAAATTATAATGGGGGGGAAGCATTGAAGGAAGGACAAGGGAATAGGTAAAAATAACATCAAGATGTATCATATACAGGTACGAATTCTCAGTGATGAATGTGACCATAATATATACCTAAAATGCACCAATAAATTCAATAAAGAAAAAAAAAACTCAATCTATATTTTTTCCTAAAACATAATACATGCTCCAAATTAAAAATTTAGCAAATTCAGAAAAGTAAAGAAAAATTACCTGTAGTCCTACACATGGATGATTGCATTCTGATGTATTTCTTTCTAGGTTTTATTTGTGTTTATTATACATCTTAACAACCATCATAGTTATGGACAAAACACATCTAGATATCAGACTAGGAAAGCCTAAGCTGCAGTATTTCCAGTAAGAAGACAAGTGATAAGATTATCACTACAAATACAGTAATGCTGTGAATCTATGGCCCAACAAAGGCGTCCATGGAAAGGGGAGAAAATGGCATCCAAAGAGAAACATCATTTCCCCTTTTGTCTGACATTGCTGGCACTGCAGCAGCATGTGTTCTCATAGGAGAGCTCTTTCACTGGAATGCACCAAAACAACCCAAGTTCTTTGACTGTCATCCCTCATAACCGAGTCAGCATTTGCAATGGTCAGACTGGATGTGTTTTTCTTGGCATGGCCAAACTAAACTTTTGTCATCCACGGGGCAGACATCCACCAAATTAGAAACACTGGGACAGGCAATTTCTCTGATGTTTTGGTTTCAACAGTACTGATCTGTAATTATTCCTCCAAACAAAAAGAAAGTGTTTGACAGAGACATTTAAAGACCTAAAACAACTTTATTATAGGAAACACATGCTTTGTCTCCAAATTAAAACACACCATTATGCTAATATGAGTACACTCAGCACTGGAATTTGCTAGTGATTTTTGGGGGGTGAGGTGGGGGCGGTGATCAGAAGGTAAGAGACAACTGATTTTTGTTAGCTGTCCTGAACAGATGCCAAGGAAGCCAAGTCCAACAAATGTGTCCTTGAAATGACCTTATTATACAAACAAAGGAAGCATCTTTGTATTTTTCATTAGACAGTACAAAGCTGAATTTTTGAAAACACAATGAAAATGAAATTCTGGTTTCTACTGGTGCCTTCTCACCTAGCCCCTGAGCTGCACAGTAGAACTCTAACTAGTCTGAAGGTAGACAGATTTTTATATAGATCTAGGGGTTATTCTGTCTCCTGCAACTCTGCTGTCCCTCCTGCTGTAAGAACATTGGTGCAACTATCCACACAAGTTGCCTCTCAGAAGCAAAATTTGTCTTCTCTCTCACTTTCTCTCCATCTTCAAAACTCATAACAATCAGACTATAAAATGATTTAAAATTCACCCTAATGGGCATTGTACTGGGAGATACTCACAACTGGAAATGAAATGTTTATAAAGTACACTAGTTGTCAGGAGGGCTCATTTTTTTCTCCTTGTTTTAACTTGATTTTTTATTAGTACATATTTGACATACATATTAGCTACATTCATTATAGGGAATTTGTACCTGTACATAATATATCATCGTTTTTCTTTTTCAGGAGGATAATTTTACAATAAGATATTTTTAGGCATTACTGGCCACTAAGCTCAAAGAAAAAAAATGATTTCCACAATGTTTGTAAATGGCTACATACTAAGGGGTGATTTTGTTTGTGACAATGAGTAGCTGGTGACAGACACAGAGGGAAGTGGAAGGAGGAACATTTTTCTCAAGTCACATTCTTGACTTATTTTTAAATAAAAATAAAGATGGACACTGTCGAGATGTTTTCTACCTATCATTAACTTGTGTCATTTTCTATCTCCCTCTAACTCTTACGTGATTCCACTCTAAGCCCTTTTGCTCCAGGGCTTATTGTCTCATGTGGGTAACATTCCCAAGATTACAGCACCCAGAACTGACTTCTTTCTTCAATACGTGTTTGGTTTTATTTTCTTTATTAAAGGGAACTATCTCTGACCCCAATACCATTTCTTATGTTAGTTTACAGAAAATATTCAGGGTTTCATTTCTACATGCATCATTTCCACACGATTCACATTAACACATAACATATTTCAGCCCTGCATTAGATCGTACATCCCATTCAGAAGGGCGCTTACTTTAACTTCTTATCAGTTATCACTGCCTCAGTATGGATCAAGTTACATGCTCATCAGTTTCTCTTCTGATGTTTCCCATGTAGGCTCAGTTTCCTAAGGACCTTTTAATTTCATCTATTTTACCTGCTCAAACAGGAATTCAGTGAACCTTGTCTATTTATAATTTTATTTGCATGCATTTATAATACTTTACATAAGCTGAAGTGCTGAACACAAATCATCCAATCCAAAACAAAACAAAGTCCTAATGTCCCTTGTCAATGTCTGTGTCCTGCATTTCTGAAAGCACAGCACTGAGGAGTTTTCCTGTCACAGGCTTTTAGTGGTCACTGGATTATGTCATGACGACTTGTATACGTGGCCAATGCCTTCCCTGATGGTGCCTGATCAAGGCAAAGACTGGTACCCAACATATTTAGCTCATGATTATTGAAGAACAGGTTTTTAAATGGACCATTACATATGAATTTCAAAAATAAAGGAATTCAACAACATTCAGTTTGTAGGATAAAATGTAACCTGAGAATTAGTGGTGAATACAGTCCTGATCAAAACAAACATCAGGAGACTTCTAGTGCACTATTTCTCAACCAAAATGATCTTATCCTCCATGAGACCTTTGGCGTTTGGGGATTTCATAACTGAGGGAGCACTACCTAGCATCTGCTGGGTAAAAGCACAGATACTATTAAACATCTTACACTACACAGAATAACCCTCACAAAAGAATTCCCTGGGCCAAAATGCCATTAGTACCAAGGCATTAGTATTCTCAGGCATTAAGGGGATTATGTGGGGGTGGGTGGAGGTAGAGCTGAAACAAATAGGTAAGACAATAATGTGTCTCTGGGATTTATAAGGAACCACAAAGGACCCTCAATAGCCAATGAAATCCTGAACATAGATAACACAAGTGGAGGAATCACAATAACTGACTTCAAATTATACAACAAAGCTTACTCACCAAAACAGGCGTAAAACAGACACATAGACAAATGGAACAGAATGAGGAGCCCCAAAATAAATGCACATATTCATGGTAAAATGATTTTTTAAAAATGTTTTAGTTTTTGGAGGCAGGGTCTCATTTGGCAGTTCAGGCTAGCCCTCAATTCACTATGTAGCAGCAATGCTGGGCATGAAGAATGACAACTGGTAGACACCAGCAATCAGAACCACATACCACAGTGCTGCGCGTGGTGGCTCACACCTCTAATCCCACCACACAGGAGGCAGAGGCAGGAGGATTGCTGTGTGTTTGAGGCTGAGTTCAGGGCGAGCCTGAACTACAAAGCGAGACCCTGTCTCAATAAATAAATAAATAAATAAATGATGAACCTTAAATGGACTAAGAGAAAGCAGTCCAAATGGGCAAATATTTCATGATGTGATTTAGTTTAAATAGCCATACACATAGGAGAGAATGGCTCCTGTATCATGCTTTAATCCTGTAGATTATGGCTCTTCATTTTTAGCCTAAAAACTCAGTTTCCACATAAATGAGATGGAAAGGATAACAGAATATATTTTATGGCAGTAGTGTAAATTTTAAAATTTGTTCAATAAGTATTAATTTGATGATTTTTAACTGGGACCTGTGTCTCATTCATAGTGATAAGTATAATAAGTAGGACCTTTATCATCACAGATTATAGCTCAATGGCAGAGGAGGCTCATCTGTACATACAGTCTACAATCCTACATTCAACAAATAGTTACTAAGCTCCTACAATGGACTAATACTGTTATACAATGGATCTGTACACCATTTTGTTGTAAAAATGGTTATTTAAAACAATTTTCAATTTTTAAAAACCTTGTGCTGAATGAGTCTGATATCCAAATAACTCAGGAAAGTGGATCCAAA
>PVIR01039496.1:0-13812 GCA_004026965.1 Petromus typicus
TAACAATACTGGGTGTGGAGACCCACACCCAGCAGCAACCAGTACCACATACCACAGTGCCGGGCGTGGTGGCTCATGCCTGTAATCCCAGCACTCGGGAGGCAGAGGCAGGAGGATTGTGATGTGAGTTTGAGGCTGAGCTCAGGGCCAGCCTGAACCACAAAGCGAGACCCTGTCTCCAAAAAAAAAAAAAAAAAAACCGGGGGCCCAATAAATGTCCGCTGTGCTCATTATTATTCTTTTTTGGTTTAATTCCCCCCACCGCTGAGGACTGAATTCAAGACCTCGTGCTTTTGAGGCAGGCGCGTTGTCACTGCACTAAATCCTGGGCCCTCATTTCTGTTTTCTCAGACAGTCTTGCTGTGAGGTTCAGGCTGGCCTTGAATTCACTGTGTAGATCAGGCTGGCCTCGAACTCATGACTCTGCTTCAGCCTCCCGAGCACTGGAACTGCAAGCACACACCACCAGGCCTGGCTTGTTGCTCTTTCCCGGGTGACCTTCGCGCTGTCTGGCGTGCCAGTCTCTAGGCTGGGCTGAGGAGCGGTCAGGACAGGCTCTGAGTCACCCTTGTGCTGGTCTCTGAGCTCCCTGACCAGGGCTGAGCCCCAGACGTCAGCAGAGGGTGGGGGGAAGCACTGAGCTCAGCGGCCCGCGGAGTGAAGGCCGTTTCGGGTCAAGGAGCAGCCTACACAATCTTATGGCATCATCTGGTAAGAGATGAGCATGAAGTCATAGCTGGCAGCTCACTTCTATGAGCCCAGCATCCAGGAGGCCGCAGCAGGACGATCTCTGTAAATCTGCGGCCAATCTGGGCCCCGCAGTGAGTTTAGGCCAGCCTGCACTATACAATCAGGTGCTGTCTCAAAAAAACAAAACAAATCAAACAAAATTGCTGAGCATTGGGCTGAAGATTTAGCTTAGTGGTTCCAGCCACTTTGGCAAGCTCAAAGTCCCAAGTCCAGTCCCTGGTACCACATAACACGGTGCCGAGATCTCAGCACTTGGGAAGCAAAAGCAGGAGGATTGCTGTGAGTTTGAGGCCAGCCTGGGCTCCATAGTGACTTCAGGGACAGCCTGAATTATAGAGTGAGACTCTGCCTCAAAAAACTAAAATAAGTAAATAAATAAATAAAGCGCTGAGCCTGTGTCCAGGCCAGAGTGTATTTTTTAGCGTGGAGTCGCCCTGTGGTGTCCACGCTGCTGACCGGGATCACTGAATCTGAGCCAGTGCGTATTTTGTCTGCTGCTCTGAAAGAGTTGGGAATGAGAGGTTGGATAGCTGGGTCAGGGTCGGGCCTGAGGTTAGACACTGAGCCGCTTCCTTAGCCATTTTGATTTTTCACAGCACTCTCCTGCCTCAGCCTCCAAAGTGCTGGGATTACAGACACACACCGGCATCACCCGTGTTTTAAGGGTCTCCCTAAACTGCCTGGGCTGCCTTTAAATTTGTGACCCTCCGGCCTCAGCCTGCCAGACCGCTGCACTTGCAGGTATTCGCCTCCGCCTCTCAACATCTGGTTATCATTTCGACACGTTTGTGTACATTATTTATAATATATATATTTGGGAGCAGCACTGAGAACAAAACCCTAGACCTTGGACATGCCAGGCAAGTGCTCTCCACTGAGCTACACTCATCCTGTGGCTGTTTTTTGTTTGTTTGTTTTTTCGGTACCAGGGATCAAACTCAGGACCTTGAACTTGCCAGGCAGGTGCAGCACCACTAGCTACATCCCTGGCCCTGTATATTTTATGTATATTTATCTGCATGTTTATCACATGGATGTGTACGTGTACGCACGTGTCTTGCTGTACATAAATGTGGCTGTCTCTATGTTTGTGTGTATCTTGTCCATGTATCAGGGTATAGTAACGTGTCTCTACAGATACTCTACAAGCCTGTGTATGTAGCTTATATTAAGTGTAGATTACATCTGCTTATATTTCTGTGTACATACATGTCTGTGTATTGTCTACATCTACATGTAGATCGGTATAGTATAATTATGCCTTTTCTATAAATAGGTTTATATATGTATATTGTATATATCTCTCATTGAGTATGCATTTCTATACATAAATATGTCTCCATGTATGGTGATACAGTTTGTTTTGATTTGGGGTTTTGTTTTGTTTTTTTGAGAGAGGGTCTCACTATGTAGCCCAGGCTGGCCTTGAATTCACAGTGATCCTCCTGCCTCAGCCTCCCAAGTGCTAGAATTACGGGTATACTTCTGCACCTGGCTGAACAATATTTATTATCTCATAGTTCCTGTAGGTCAGGAGTTGCAGAGTAGTGGTTCCTGCTCACCGTCTCCCCCTATTGCTGACAGGTGTCGGGGGAGGCTGTAGTCCCCTTTGTACCCAGCCACTATCCAGGAGTGGGGGTGCACGCCTGTCATCTCAGCACTCAGAAGGCTGAAGCAGGAAGATTCCTATGAATTCCAGGCCAGCCTGAGCTACAAGGCGAGTTCAAGGGCAGCCTGGACTACATAGAGAAACTCGATCTTGACAATAAATATATAAAGACATGAGCAGACAAATAAATAAATGAATGCAGCAAGCACCCCCTCAGGCTCTTCATTCACCACGTAGAGCTCCCAGGTGATTACACACTCTTTCAGTGCTCATCACTTCCAGGATCCCAGCAGGTGCTCTCGCTATAAACAGCCCCTGGGTGGTCAGGTCAGAGCCTCTCTGCCTGTACCTGGTTCCAGGGTTAGAGATGGGCACCACGTCCTCCTTGGGCTGGAATCTCACAGAGCAGGGCCTCGTCCACCTCATCCCGCTGCCAGGAACTGGCACTAGGCGGTGGTCAGCTTCCTGCTTCTTTTCTTTACGTTTGTGGGTTGAGATTTTTGTTTCTTTTGAAAAAAAGTCTTCCTGTGGAATAGTCCCTCAAACTCATGATCCTCCTGCCTCAGCCTCCCAAGTGCTTCCGCTGGTGCACATTCAGCTCCTGGGCTGTCTTTCTAGCTATTTATCTGGAGCAGAACGCCCTGGGGTCGAGGGCACGGGTGGAGCACCAGGGCGTCCCCAGCGAGAACACTGTCAGGGACTGTTAACACTGATCACAGGGCGCCCTTAGGATAAAGTCCGGGCAGCTCCAGGCCTGGGAGGATGGGAGCCTTTCTCATGAAGCTTACAAGGTAGTGGTTTTTTTGGTTTTAAAGTTTTTGTTTTCCTTTTTTTTCTGTACTGAGGATTAAATAACTTTTTGCAGTGAGCCACATCTTTAGACTTTTCTTAGTCTAGACAAGTTGTGAAATTGTCCAGGGATGGACTTAAACTTGTGATCCTCCTGCCTCAGCCTCCCAGAGTTCTGTACTCTGCCCCCTTCCAGTTTACTTTCTACTTTTTTGTTTTGTTTTGTTTTGTTTTTGCTGCTGTCTGAAACAAGATACCCAAGTAATCCCTGAAAAGCAGGTCTGGAAATGCCCATCAAGTGAGAAGAGTATGGGTCATTTCTCTCCGGGAAGGGAGCTGGGAAAAACAGACCCATCCTGTGGAGCTGGGGCAGCGGACAGGCCAGGTGGCGGCCATGGGAACCTCCCAGCCGGGGTTTCCTCCCTTGTCCTTCGGCGCTGCTGAGCTGGGCCCTCCAGGCACACGGCCCGCCACGTGTCTGAGTGGCAGCCGGCAAGTAGAGCGCTGGGCGCGAGCTGCGGCGTTCCACCGGCCGCGCTGCTGGCTGCCGGCCCTGCTGAGTCAACTCGGTTGTTTTTTTTTTTCTTTCTTTCTTTCTTTCCCGGTTTTCTGAGCCCACCTGCCTCTCGGGTCCTTCCTGGCAGGCAAGCCTTCTGTGCCAGCCTGCGTGGGGAGAAAGACGCCAAGGAAAGCTCGGCTTTGTGGCATCAACAGCCGGGTCAGCTCCAGAGTGCCGCTTACATCATCTTTTGTCCCAACCTGTCCCTTCTCAGGCCCCAGCGTCGGGGGTCTCTCCACAGCCAGCGAGCTCCACGCAGGGCTGGATGGGGACCGCAGTCTCTTCGTTGAATGAATGAATGAATGAATGAATAGGGAAGAGGGAAGGCAGTCAGGGAGGTGGGAGGGGACCCTTCTCGGAGCCTCAGGCTTTTGCTGGAATACAGGCAAGACCCTGTGGGTGCGTGGTGGGAACTGGGGTGACGCGCGGCTGTCGTCTGATCCATACGGGGTCCCACCGGGGGCGTTGGCGATGTGAGGAGGCGGCGGCGGGTGGGCGCTGAGGTCGTCAGGAATCTCACCCGGTGCGGGCAGGAGCTCGGACCCGCAGTCCCGGGTGCGGATGAACCCCGCTCGGTCTGGTCTGGGCCGGCTGGTCGTGGGCCACTTCCCAGAGACGGAGGCGGAGAGGTTCCAGAGCCCTGGCTGCTCCGCGCCCGCCTGGCTGAGCTCCGACGCCCGGGAGCGGACCACATCCCCAGCCTGACTCGGGGAGGGGCAGGAAGGCCGCGCGGCGTGGATGGCGGCGGGGCCAGCCCAGCGATGGGGGCCGTGGGCCAAAAGGCTCGTGTACCCCACCGTTGTCAGTCAGGCGGCCGGGGTAGTGGCGCCGCAGTCCCGCGCCCCAAACCCCCTGGTCCCGGAAGGAGCGGTCTCGGGGCGCGCCGGACCCCACTTCGGGCCCCGCCCCACCCCGCCCCGCCCTGCACGCCCTCCCGCCCGCGCAGGGTATAAAAGGGGGCGCGGCGCCGCGGGGCCACCGAGCTGGGCCGGCCAGAGGCTTCGGCTTTTGGTGCAATACCCGCGTCCCCGCACTGTCTCCGCCCGTCCTGCGCTAGTCATGCGCTGCGCCCCGACGGCCGGCGCCGCACTGGTGCTGTGCGCCGCCACCGCCGGGCTGCTGAGCGCGCAGGCCCGGCCCGCGCCCCCCGAACCTCCGCGCCCCGCGTCCTGGGACGAGCTGAACGTGCTGGCGCACGGCCTGCTGCAGCTCGGCCGCGGGCTGCGCGAGCACGTGGAGCGCACTCAGGGGCAGCTGGGCGCGCTGGAGCGGCGCCTGGCCGCGTGCGGGGCGGCGTGCCGGGCACCCGGGCCGCCCCCCGCCACCTCCGGAGCCCCTGACGGCGCGGGCGCGGGCAGCGAGGAGGCGCCGGAGACGCTCCGGGCGCTGCAGGTCCGTGCGCTCCCTCGGGCCGCCCGCCCGGCTGGGCTCTTGGGGCGGCCTCGGGATGTACCCCGGGAAGGATGAGTGCGTGGGGCGGCCCCACCAACGCGCTCACCCTGCTTAGGTGCAGCTCGAGGCTCAGAAAGGCAGGATCGAGCAGCTGTTCCAGAAGGTGGCGGAGCAGCAGCGACACCTGGAGAAGCAGCGCTTGAGAATTCAGAATCTGCAGAGCCAGGTACCCGGGCCTGGCCAGGGCAGCAGGGCGATTAGAGCGGCGTCTGCAGGGCCAGACAAGGCGCTGGGCAGTGCGGGCAGCGCCAGCCAGCCAACCGGGCACCAAACACGTCCTCGCCTCCTGCCCCAGGTTGAACTCCTGGCTCCCCCACACCTCGCCAATGGGGTGTCAGAGCCTGTCGGAAGAAAGAGGCTCCCCAAGATGGCCCGGCTTGGTGGGCTGGCTCCCAACGCCACCCGCCTGCACAGTGAGTGTCCGTTCCTCTGCTGCCCTCAAAGCACCCCCCCCGTGCCCCTCCAGTGCCATTACAGTTCCTTCCCCTCCTTTGTCTAGTCCACCTGAAGGAGCAAGAGAGAAACCCTGGCCTTGGGCCCCTTGGGCCAGGCGCTGCCAGCTGGGCTGGGGGCACCAGGCTGCCTTGCCCTTCTCAGCGAGCCAGCAGGCTTCCCTCAAACGCTGCCCGGAGGGAGCAGCAATTAGACAAGAGGCAGGAGGAATTTCAGACTCAGGTGCCCGGAGATGGCAGGGGAGCCCGGGCAGCCAGGCTAAGGGGGAGCCTTTTGGGAGCCTGTGATGGACACACAGCACCATGTTCTGGAGGATTCTGAGGTTTGCACCCCTAGATTCCTTGAGGTGTAAATTTAAGAGGAGACATTGGGTAGGGACCCCCCCCAGCTTCCATCAGACACAGCAGTCAAACCTTATAGATGCGATCCTTCACAACATCTCACACCTCTTACACACACACACACAACTTGAGATGTCAGAAAATGCCCGACCTGTGTGTGTGTGTGTGTGTGTGACACAGGACCCCAGTTCCAACCCTAAATACACAGCCACCCCTGTCACCGCGTCGGCATCTGTGGTGTCCACAGCCAAATGGGTGGAAGTTTGGATGCGCTGCTTCCTGCCCTGAGGCTGGGTGCTGGCCTCAGATCCTGCGGTCTCGGGTGCCCCCTTCCGTCTTCCTGACTCCTCGTGGGGCCAGCACCTTCACCTGGGGGACTCCCAGTCCTCCACACCTCCGCGGTCCTGCGAAGGGGGTTTCTGGGCTGGGAGCTTGATGGGAGAGAGGCCAGTGCATGGTGTAGGTCTGGGACTCCCAGACTCAGCCGCCAAGTAGGGGAAAGTTCAGAGCGGGGAGAGAAACAGCTGGCGCGGAGGCGACCACGTTGGCGCTGAGCCTGTCCCCATTGGATGGCAGGAAAGTAGGGGAAAGGCCAGCGCCTGAGGGGCCGGAAAGTGTCCTCCCGTCACTCCGGGCTGCCCCGCCCCCTCCCACGCCTGGGCTCCAGTCCCTGGTGACCTTTCTCCCAGCTGGCGCTGGCTGGTCCCTTTCCTCCCTCATCCCTGGCCCCGCTCGCCCTCTAATGACTGGGACCCCCAAAGCCTGCTGCACCCCCAAAGCGTGACTTGGCTCCTTTGGCCTCTGCTTCGACTCCCTCAATCATTCATTCATCAAACACTCCCACCAGGGTAGGCTTGGGATGAGCACCAGTGCCCAGCTTTGGACAGAACTTCTTGTCTCTGGCCTCAGGGCGCCCCAACTTCATGGAGGGAAAGGAGACCGCCTCCGTGCTTTGCTTTAGGAGGTCTGGGGTGTGAGAGGGCACCCTTCCAGAAACAGACCAAGAAAGAGGAGGGCAAGAGGAGTCCAGCAGAGGCTCACATGTGCGAGCTTATGGGGGGATGGTATCTGACCTGGGGGGGGGGGCCAGTGTGGGAAGGAGGGGCCTTCAGACCCCGCTAGGGGCCCCGGGGGCTGTGGGAGAGTTCAGGCAGACACAGAGAAGGGTCATTAGTCAGGGCTGTCCTCACCAGCGCCTCACCCACCGCCCAGCCCCCGGCCCTCAGACCTGCCCCCCGAGGTCCCGGGCTTCTCACCTCAGCTCCTTCTGTCTGCCCCAGGGCTGCCCCGAGACTGCCAGGAGCTTTTTGAGGAGGGTGATCGGCAGAGTGGACTGTTCCAGATCCAGCCTCAGGGGTCCCCACCATTCCTGGTCACCTGCCAGATGGCTTCAGGTAGGGTGTGGAAATAAAAAGCCGGCTTTTCCTCATTGCCCTCCTGGCCCCTGCAGTTAAAACCTGCAGCTGGTGCTCAGTGTGGTGGCGCATGCCTGTAATTCCAGCACTCAGGAGGCTGAGGCAGGTGGATTTCTGCAAGTGTGAGCCCAGCCTGGGCTACGTACAGAGTTCAAGTACAGACTGAACTACATAGTGAGATCTTGTGTCAAAACAAAATTTTAAAAAGATCTCCAGCTAGCTTTGCAGATTTCTCCTGCCACTCCTTCCAGGACCCCACAGGATGCAGGTCTCCGCCTCACTGTCTGGGCCTGGGGGTTGCCAGGGACCCTGAAAGGCGCCTCCGGGTGACCTCCCGTGTCTCTCGGCAGATGGAGCCTGGACGGTGATTCAGAGGCGTCAGGATGGCTCAGTGGATTTCAATCAGCCCTGGGAAGCCTACAAGGCTGGATTTGGGGACCCGCGAGGTGAGTGTCCCCCAGAGGGCCCCAGGCGGGGCAGGGAAGGAGAAGGGGGTGGGGAGGCGACCCCCTCACCGCTCTCCCCCACTTAGGTGAGTTCTGGCTGGGCCTGGAGAAGATCCACCGCCTCGCGGGCGGCCGTGACAGCCGCCTGATGGTGCAGCTGCAGGACTGGGAGGGCCGCGCGCAGTCACTGCAGTTCCCAGTGCGCCTGGGCGGCGAGGACTCCGACTACAGCCTGCAGCTCACGGCGCCTGTGGCCAATGAGCTGGGCGCCGCCACTGCTCCTGGCGGCCTCTCCCTACCCTTCTCCACATGGGACCGTGACCATGACCTGCGCGGGGACCTCAACTGTGCCAAGAGCCTGTCTGGTGAGAACTCTGCCCACGCTGCCCCCTGGGGCTCCCCAGCACCACCTTTTACCTCCCAAGCCTCAGCTTACCTGTCTTTAAAATGAGTACGTGTTAGGGGGCCAGGGATTTAGCTCAGTGGTTCCGGCGCCTGTCTTGCAAGCGCAAGGACCCTGTTCGATCCCCAGTAACCACATAACAATACTGGGCGTGGAGACTCACCCCAGCAGCAGCCAGTACCACAGACCATGCCTGTCATCCCAGCACTTGGGAGGTAGAAGCAGGAGGATTGCTGTGATGTGAGTTGGAGGCTGAGCTCAGAGCCGGCCTGAACCACAAAGCGAGACCCTGTCTCAAAAAACCTTAATATAGGGCCGGGGAGTTAGCTCTGTGGTTCCGGCGCCTGTCTTGCAAGTGCAAGGGCCCCGGTTCGATTCCCCGGTAACCACATAACAATACTGGGCGTGGAGACCCACACCCAGCAGCAACCAGTACCACATACCACAGTGCCGGGGGTGGTGGCTCACGCCTGTAATCCCAGCACCCGGGAGGCAGAGGCAGGAGGATTGTGATGTGAGTTGGAGGCTGAGCTCAGGGCCAGCCTAAACCACAAAGTGAGACCCTGTCTCAAAAAACCTAAAAAAAAAAAAAAAAAACTTAATATAAATAAATAAATAAATAAAAATTTAAAAAAAAATTTTTTTGCAATACTGGGGATTGAACCCAGAGCTTTCAAATTGAACTACACTTGTAGCCATTTATTTTTTATATAAAACATCTTTAGGCAGGGGATGTAGCTCAATGGCTTTGTGCCTGTCTGGCAAACTCAAGGACCTGAGTTCAATCCCTGGTCCTGAAAAAATAAAATAAAACGAGATCTTGCCAGGCCTAATGGTTGCTGTGAGTTCAAAACCAGCCTGAAGGGCCGGGGATTTAGCTCAGTGGTTCCGGCGCCTGTCTTGCAAATACAAGGGTCTGGGTTCAATTCCCCGGTAACCACATAACAATACTGGGCGTGGAAACTCACCCCAGCAGCAACCAGTACCACATACCACAGTGCCGGGCGTGGTGGCTCACGCCTGTCATCCCAGCACTCGGGAGGCAGAGGCAGGAGGATTGCTGTGAGGAGAGTTGGAGGCTGAGCTCAGGGCCAGCCTGAACTACAGAGTGAGACCTTGTCTCAGAAAACCTTAAAAAAACCAGCCTGAAGTACATACCGAGACCCTGTTTCAAAATCATAAATAAAAACCAAGATCTTGTTTAGCCACAAAGTTGCCCAGGCTGAGTTCAAACTTCTTACCTTCCTGCTCCATCCTCTCACTGTGCCAGGCTTAGAGGCATGTGCATGCTGTTGAACAGAAGACTTTTTAAAATGTTAGGAGAAGACGTCACCCATGTGTCTGGTATGCAGAAGTAACATAGCTGGCTGTGGTCTCAGACCACAGAGCTGATTCATTCCCTGTGGTTACACAGAAGGGCTTGTCCAAGAGCCCTGAAACTACTTTGTCACGACCTGGGGTCCCCGTAACCCCAGCAGCTGGGAGGCTGAGGCAGGAGGATTGCCAGGTTTGAGCCTAGCCGGGGTTACATAGTGCAGTGCCTTTCAAAACCTGGGCTTCCTTGAGACGCGGTTTGGCAGTCACGGCCGAAATCTTCCCACTAAAGATGTGTAAAGTCCGAAGCCCAGGCTCGTCTCCACCCCTCCTCCTAACCTCCGTGTGGAGACCCTGGACGTGATTGGCTCCCTCTCCTTTGACCCCCCACAGGGGGCTGGTGGTTTGGCACGTGCGGTCACTCCAACCTCAATGGCCAGTACTTCCACTCCATTCCCCGGCAGCGGCAGCAGCGGAAGAAGGGCATCTTCTGGAAGACCTGGCGGGGGCGCTACTACCCCCTGCAGGCCACCACCATCCTGATGCAGCCCACAGAAGGCTCCGCAGCCTCCTAGCCTCCCTGCTGGCTCCAGGAGCACAGTGACTTTGGCCGAGGATGGGCTGCTTTCTCCCCAGGTGCGGTCCAAGTGGGGATCGTGGGAACCTGTTGGATAGAGAAGGTGGCACGACCCAGAGCCCCCGTGCTGAGGGGTTGCACGCCGTGCCCTCTGGGAGGATCCTGGCGTGCAGGCCCAGGGGCAGTGAGGCCACCTTGCCTCACGAGGACTGGTGGACGACGAGGGACCAAAGGTGATGGCCGGGCCGGCCCTCCATTGCGGACTCAGTCACATTGACTGGCCAGGGCGGGGCCTCGGGCCCTGGGGGCCTCATGGTGCTGTAATATGGTGCTGCGGTGCCAGCTGGTGCCAGTGGTGTTGGCTGGGCGGAGCTCACAGAGTTCTTGGAATAAAAGCAACCTCAGAACGTTTCGTTCTTCGTTGTCCTTTGGTTTGTTTTTAAAAGCAGGCTGTTTTGAAGTCCATGTAAACATATTCCCAAGTAGGGCCGGGGAGTTAGCTCAGTGGTTCCGGCGCCTGTCTTGCAAGCGCAAGGGCCCGGGTTCGATTCCCCGGTAACCACATAACAATACTGGGTGTGGAGACCCACAGCCAGCAGCAACCAGTACCACATACCACCACGCCCGGCACTGTGATATTGGTGCCAGGGATTGAACTCAGGACCTTGTTGCCAGGCAAATGCCGGAACCACTGAGCTACATCCCTGGCCCTTTTCTTTTTTTTCTTTTTTTTGCTTCTCTGGGAATCAAACTCAGGCCTTTGTGCTTCACAGGTAGGCGTGGGACCACTTGAGCTAAATCCCAGCCCCTTGTTGCTTCTTTGAGGCTCCCTGTGTCACCCAGCCTGGCCTCTCAGCATCCCGCCCCCCAGTGCTGGGGTTCCAGGGCTGGGCCACCACACCCAGGTCCTCTCGCTTATTATTTCATGACGTGGCTCCCTTTTATTCTCAAAAGCCTGAGACAGAAATCTCACGCAGTTCATTTGCTGTGGATGCAGGTGACAGAGAAAACAGACCTCATACTTAAGCAAATGAATTACATTTAACTTTTCAGTTTCTTGTGTCATATAAAGGTATAGTACATGTACTACACTGAATTTTATTCTTCCTAGTAGCCATGGTTAAAAAAAAAAAAACAAAAAAACAAAAATGAAAGCTAGAGCTGGGGATTTAATTCAGCGGTTTTGGCATCAGCCTGGCAAGTACAAGGTCCCAAGTTTGACCCCAGTACCACATACCATAATGCCAGGTATGGTGGTTCAAGACTGTAATCCCAGCAGAGGCAGGAGGATTGCCAAGAGTTCAAGGCTAGCCTGGGGTACATAGTGAGCTCAGGGCCAGCCTGAACTGCAAAGCAAGACCCTGCCTCAAAAACGACAAAAAAAAAAAAAAACACCCAAAAGCAACTTTGGATCTCCTGTAGTTCAGTGGTCCTCGCTGCCACGGTGGACGACAGACCTGCAATACAAACATGAGTGCAGGATTTTTTTTTTTTTTAAGCACATCTACAGATTGTCTATGCTGGAATTTACAAATTTTCGTCCCCCTCCCTTTCTCTGTCCCCTTTCTCCTCCTTTTCCTTCTTCATCTCACTATGCAGTTCAGGCCGGCCTTGCACTCATAGTGACCCTCCTGTCTCAGCGCCTCCCCAGTGTTAGGATTGCAAGCGCATGCCACCGTGCCTATCTCAGTTTTCTTTCAAACTGACCTTTGTCTTTGGTAATATAACTCAAATACTATTTATTAAGCCATTACTACCCACTACGCCCTGGGCCCGGGATACTGCGGTGAACAGAAAGACCTCTGTCCTCCCCGAGTTGCCACCACAGCCCCTCCCCCAAGAGAGGCCAACCATCGCCTGCGGCCCTAAACAGGGACACCGTGGAGGGTAAGTGGGTTGCCGTTAATCCCTGAGCTGGGTGACGGGAAGTAGCTCACGCCAAGGAAGGACTGACCTAGATTTTAAAATATGAAAACATCTCCACCAAATCTGAAAAGTCATTATCAATCAACAGTAACACAGTCATGAGCCTGCCATAGCGCCACATGGCTGTGGTCCCAACACTTGGGAGGCTGAGGCAGGAGGACTGCTGCAAGTTTGAGTCCGGCCTGGGTTGCACAGTGTGTTCGAGGCCAGCTGGATTTGGGGGACACGGGGACAGGAAGACTCTGCCCCCGAAGACAGAATTCTAACTTGATATCTGAGGGTGTAGCTCAGTGGTACAGTGAGGGCTCGCTTAGCCTGTGTGAGGCCCCAAGTCCCCAAAACAGAAGGAGAAAGAGGCACAAGAGGAGAAGGGGTGGGGAGAGGAGGAGGGGGCAGAGAAGGTGGCCACAGGACAACCAGAAAGAAGTGGGCGACTGCGAACGAGGTCTTTGTCTCAGGACGTGTATACTTCCAATCTGGACATATCACTCCATGTACATTTTTAAAAACTACAGAAAGAGCCATAAACAGATACTGAGCTCTAGTTCGTAACATGTGTGCTTAAATCGTCTTTATTTCTGAGACAAATTTTCACCGAGGAGCCCAAGTCGTCCTGGAACTTGTGATCCCCCTGTCTCAGCCTCCTGTGTGCTGGGGTCGCGGCTTCATCTGCTGGATCCTGAAGTTTAAGAAGTGGAGTCAATTCAAATCTGTTTCCTTGGAAATGAGTAATTAATAATAATAATAGAAGATGGCAGAGGTCAGCTTAGTGGCAGAGCATGCGGTTAGCGTAGCAGAGGCCTGGGGTACCTATCCCAGCACTAAATAAAAGGCAGTGGGCCACTGATGGCTAAAGATAGGTATATAAGCCTGGATGGGGCAGCCCTACAGTACCACCTCTCAGGAGGCTGAGGCAGGAGGATCCTGAGTTTAAATCCAGCCTCGGCAGTTTAATGAGTATATCTCCCAAATTAAAATAATGAAAAGAGATATGGATGTAGCTTAGGCCAAAGACCCTGGGTTCAATTGCTAGTACCGGGAGAGGGGACAAGAGAGGAAAGGAAACTCGACATGGTTGCCTCAAGCTATGTGGGAGGCTGAGGCAGGAGAATGAAGACTGAGGCCAGCCTGGGAGTCTTGTTGAAACTGTTTGAGAGTAAACATTTTAAAAGGGCTGCAAGCCGGGCCTGATGCTGCGGGCCTGTAATCCTCGTCCTCTGGGAGGCTGAGGCAGGGGATGAAAGGTCAAGCTCAGCTTGGGAAAGTTAGTGCCTTAGTGAGACTTTGTTTTAAAATTTAAAAAAAGGGCAGCAACCTGAAAATGAGTTGGGATATAGCTTGGTTGGCCGAGCACTGGTGGTTCCATCCTAGCATGGGAGGAAATATTAAAAACAATGGCTTCCACTACTCATGACCATCTCCCCGCTCTGGGACTCGGGTCTGGGAAAAACAACATCTGCTCGGGTCTTGAGCGCAGCTGCTGTTTTAGCCGCAGAACCCAGCTTCAACCCGCGGCTCCTCCAGCGGCTGGGGGCCTTGGGGAGGAAGTGGGGCTGCCGGGCTAAAAGAAAACACTGTAATTTTCCTGTCCCACGCCTTCTCCTAGCTGTTCCTGGGACAATACAGCTCCTCTGGGACCCAGGCTGAGTCAGTCCTAGGATTCAGCCTATCTTAAAAATCAATCTATCAGGGGGCCGGGGAGTTAGCTCAGTGGTTCCGGCGCCTGTCTTGCAAGCGCAAGGGCCTGGGTTCGATCCCCGGTAACCACATACCATACT
>PVIR01039497.1:0-13892 GCA_004026965.1 Petromus typicus
TTGCTCCCAGGTAAGTAACTCCTGAGCTATTATGGAAATGTTAAGATAAGTGAGTATAATGAGGAGCAAGAAAAAAAGGACCTGGTGAGTTAAAGGGATCTTACTTTTTCATCGGAGTTTTCACAAAGTAAAGCATTTATCCTTAACGATTGGAACCTTTAACCAAAGTTAACCAAGAATTTTGGTTATTTGAAATTGTTAATATCAAGCTTTCAAATCTTAGGATGTTATACTGCGATCTCCATTGCACCCTTTTCTGGTACAACACTTCGGCCAGAAAACACTGAGGTGAAAGCAGAAACTTTGGAAAACAACAGTTCAAACTCATTTTAAAAAGCACCTAGGGTGATCGAGCTCACTTACATGTTTGTTGGGCTCTACACAACTCGGAGAGCAACAATTTTGTCATATAATGATTTTTTAAAATTATAGAAACCGTATCACTGCAAACACTTCCTTTAATGTGTACGTTGTTGATTTAGTCAATCATGCAACCAGCTCAGGAAGTAACATTCGAAGAGGCAGTGGAGAGCAATGGTACATCACGTTGGCTAGTTGTGAAAGTACCTGTTTCAAAATATTTTAATCCAGTAATTAGCAAGTAAGCTACAACTCACAAGGAGGCAGGACATCATGGTGAGGAGCATAGACTTGTCAGGACCTTGAGATGATTATGAGCGCTGCATTTACTAATGAAATGACTTTCAATTAATCCCTTAACTACTTTATCCCTTGGTTTCTAACTTGGGCTATAAGCCTCTTGTGTGGCTTAAGTTAAATGTCTTTCAAGAGTGTCTGGTGTACAGTGGTCACTCAAAAAGTAGATGTTAAAATGGAATTTGTCCTGAAAGAGACTATTGGAAAAGGGTATAGAACATGGTAGGCAGAGCCTTCAACTGACAAAAAAAATTGATCTAATGCAGATGTGATCTAAATCTACTGCTAATGCCTGAACTTTTTAAAAATATGGTAAAAGACATATGGTTTGATTATTGATTGTGGTTGAATCTGTGTCAATAATCAACTTACTTTTTCATCAGTAGTGTGATGGGATGGGAAATCAAGAACCTGGAAAGAAGAGTGCTTATTAATTGTATTTGGATTAGATTATTTGGTAGGAAATTCTGGGTTATAATTAATACACCAGGTAAATTTCTTTAAGAAGGAAAATTTATCCAAAGTAAATAAATAAATAAATATGTCCACAGTGAAATTGTACGACTTAGTACATATTAGTTATAGCTCAATAAAACTGTTCAAAAATAAAATTGTTAAAACATAAACTTCAGCTTTTGATAATAAACTTTAAACAGGCAAGGGAGAAATCATATCAACCTATAAATAAACAAATTTCCCAGACATTTTTTTAAAAATGACATTTTTGAAGTCAGTATAAATCTGATATGAATGTCTCACAAAAATTATAGAAGAAATAAAAAAATAGGTCAGTATTTCCCCTAACATGAAAGCAAAATCCCCAAATATCTGCAACTCAATGAACAAATATATAAAATATATGATGTGTTATCACTACAGAAGGGACTTATTTTGGGAAACAAGGGTTGATTTAATGTAAGAAGATACATCAATACAATTAATCACATTAAGAAAACAACTTTAAAAACACATAATCAACTCCACTGATCCATTTAAATTATTTGGCAAAATTCACCACTCATAAGACTTCCCAAAATTAGCAAAAAAGGGAAGCTTCTGAAACTGAATAAATATTTTTACTCAAAACTTTATCCATACATGATACTTAATGAGTGAGATGTTCAGCCCTTTCCCCTTAGGTTGAGAATAAAGTAATGAATATCATTATTTCTCTTCTGCTAAACACTATACTATAGATTCTACCCAGTGAAAAGACCTGAAGGGTTTAATGACTGGGAAAGCAAAACAGATTATTCTGTTATATAAAATCTACTAATGTTTATAGATAAAGCATTAGAAATTAATTTACTGGGCCGGGGAGTTAGCTCAGTGGTTCTGGCACCCATCTTGCAAGCGCAAGGACCCAGATTCGATCCCTGGTTAACCACATACAATACTGGGTGTGGAGACTCATGCCCAGCAGCAATCAGTACCACATACCACAGTGCAGGGCATGGTGGCTCAGCCTGTAATCCCAGCACTCGGGGTGGGGCAGAGGCAGGAGGATTGCTGTGATGTGAGTTTGAGGCTGAGCTTAGGGGGCCAGCCTGAACCACAAAGCGAGACTCTGTCTCAAAATATCCTTAAAAAAAAAATTAATTAATTAAAAAAATTAAGTTACTGAAGTTGCTACATTGAAATTTTATATACCAAGTTTATATTTGTGCTCTAAACACAAGAATTAGAAATAATTCAAAATATTATTAATAACAACAAAAAACAAATTCCCAGAATAAATATTTCAGTGCACGTGCTAGAACTCTGCAATACAAATCATAAAATGTGATCGAGAAAAGTCTAAAATAGCATAAATAGATAGAACACGTTCTGGATTTAAAAATTTACTGCTTCTAGTGGATAAAATTCCAAAATGAGCGCTGATGTTCCATACACTCTGCGTGTTCTTCTGCTCTGGAGCGAGGCTAGATCTTTAGCTTGCTGCTAACAAGGAATATAGCACAGGCGATGGATACCATTTTATGATTTGTCAAGTTATATGTCAGCAGTGAAGGGATATATTGCTGCTCTAGTGAAAGACCCTAATAAGCTTGAGATAAGCAAAAGGCAAATTATCTTCTGTGGGATTAATTAATCAGGTGAATTCTTTAAAGAGAGTCTGATGGCAGAAAAAGAAGTCGGAAATGTCTTTCCTCCCGGTCTGGCAGATACAGGCTGCCAAATGTTCAGCACTCACGGAGCGCCTACTAACAGGATTCTGAGCCGCTGAGGCCCTTTAACCCGCCAGCAGTTTGACTGCAGCCTTGCGAGCACTGGGCACACTCCAGCTGATCCGTGGCCAGATTTCTGAGTATGAAAACTATGGGGTAGAAAATGAGTGTTGTGTTATTTTCTAAACTGTCAGTAATTCATTTCACTGAAAAAATTAAAGCACTGTTAAAGTCCCAGAAAAACTGATTTATAGCTCGGGTGCAGTTCAAGTCCAAATCCTGTTAGCATTTGATAAAATAGTCATTAACAAGATGATTCTAGAATTTATTAGAAAATGTAAAACATTCATATAAGTCAAAGAAATCTTATAAAGGAGAGAAAAGTTTTTATTACTTATACTACCGGATATCAAGGCATATTATAAAGCTGCTTTAATTATGAATGAGGATATTCATGCAAGGACAGATGCAGAGATTGATGAAATGTAATGCAGAGATCAGAAACAGTCACCCACATACATATTCATCAGTTTTCAGTGATGTCACTGAAGTGTGTTGTGACAAGAATTATTGTCTCAATAAATGGCTCTAGGTTAATTGGATATTCACAAATAGCATTAACCTTGATGCTTAGAAACAGAGTTAGACGTCAATCATAAATATAAAATAGTAAATATTCTAGGATAAAAATATGTGAGATCTTTGTGTGTGTGAGACATATGAATATTTTCTGAAGCTGATTATTAAGAAAAACAATGAAGGAAAATATTACTGATGATTTGATATTAATGATATGGATAATAAGATGTAGTATGATAGACCTTTCTCACACAGGAAGAAGATCAAGAGATGGAGGGGAGAGGAGATAAAAAGGGGATGAAAAGAATTGTGATGTGTCGTATTCAAGTATCAACTCCACACACGAGCTGTAAACATTATGCATTGCAAATGTGCACTAGTAAAAAAGAATATACATGTACAAAGCACACAGTTATGAGAGTAAAGATAAACCACAAAGTATAAAGAAATATTGCTGCAGATACGTGCACCAGAGAGTTAATCTCTAGAATATACATAATTTTTAACAGATAGTAAGATAAAGATTGAGAAAACCAACAACTAAAATGATAGACCACAGTTATGTAAGTGAGTAAAAGACAACAGTGCAGCACAAAAGAGAAGGTGTAATGGCAGTGACAAGAGGCCATCTTCAGCATCGTTAGTTACGGGGGAAAACTGCAATGAAATACTATTGCACAGATCCTACAAAGTATGTGTGTGTGTGTGTGTGTGTGTGTGTGTGTGTACCGGGGACTGAACTCTGGACCTTGTGCTTACCAGGCTGACAGATGATGTCACAGAGCTAAATTCCCAGATCAAAGTGCTTTTTAAAAGACTAATAATACCAAAGATTGTCTTTTTACAATTTTCTCTTTTAGAAGAACCAGGTTATAAGGCATAGTTCAACTTCTAGATTTGAAGTTGAATTTGAATTGGTAGCTCTGGGTGAGTATACAGAGTGGACATTATAATTATTAACCAGTTAGTATATTGACAAAAATTCTCCAGTTCTCCTTACAAAAAGGGAGAGAGTAATGCTGTTCAGCACAGTGACAAGTAAAACACACTGAAGGGAGAAAACAATCATGAGCAGCCTCTGACTGGAAAACTCCCTCAAAAGTAAGTTACACTTTATGAAGAAAGTGTGAAGGAACTTTTACAGGCGTTATGTCTCTGGAAATGGTGACAACACTTCCAGATAAGAGTCCTTAGTCTGTTATTGTTTATTGTTTATTCTGTTTCATGTATTTACTTGTAGTGAATTGTTTAAAAGAATATGACACAGTACTTTCATACAGCTATGCCTTATTGCTTCAGAAATCTATAAGAGCTGGTCCTTGAGTGACGTACTTTGAGTGTAAGAATCCTACTTAACTTTCCTGATGTGATGTTACAATATTGTTAGGAAGGTTCCTTTCCCTGGAACTGTGAAAAATTGAACAAAAGTAATTCGACTGACAATGCAAAAAAGCTGTCCATGCAGTTCAGTGCAATGAAATAATAAACTATAAATAACTCATTGATATCATGTTTTTCTTCCTAAAGCATTCACTCAAGTCCTCAGACATAAAGCCAGGGAAGTGTGCCTGCAACCTGCATGCCTCCTTATGCCTCACTCACTTCTGCTGAGCTCCGTGTGTCCTCTTTGTCTCCAGTGTCCCTAAGCTCTCATGTAATTGCTTCCTAATTACTGGGGACATTATTATGAGTAGCTAAACTAATCGGCCATGATGTATTTTAATCTCTTTTCGACTCTAAAATTCTACCTCTTGAACATAGCTAATATGAACACTTAACTTTAGTTGACAAGTCCTCTTGTTCAGGAACTGAAAAGAATGATTCAGAAAGTAGTGGGCAGCTTTTGTATGTTAAAGAATCAAAAACCGTCAGTTCAGGAACTTTGGAGTTCTTGTGCATGGAGAGTCATGCTAAATGAAGAGTTATATATACATGACACAGCAGGTAACTCTGTGTGTATATATGTGTAAGGATGATAGTACAAATGTTTATTCTTATAGTGATTTATTCAAACTATAAAAAGAATACATTGTTGCTTGCCCATGTTATGATGCACATATTATGATGTGCATTGTTACTTAAATATGAAAAATTTTCACTAGAAATGTTACCATCAGAATTAAAAGAATATACATATATATATACATGTATACCTATGTATCACTAAAGTAGTCTGAAAATTGACAATAATTATTAGCTTTTATTATAATCTACATAACTGCTTTTGATGAAGTGAACACATTTTTTTAAAAATCATTGAACAAAATAAATAAGGTAAGGAAAGATGGAGAAGTGAGAAATGATGTGTTTGTTAGAATAGAGGAAAATTTGGTCTTGAAGTTTCTAAAAGTGTGCTCAGAGTTACAAATAATACAATAGCTGCGTTCTTAAGTGGATGCTTGAAAAATTGTGAAGAACAGAGTTTTCTTCCTTCCAATATTTTGAGATATGTTTGTTAAGAAAATCACTCTTTTAAACCAGGCTTTCCTGAGATCCTAGTTCTCAGAGTGCTGAAGCAGAGTGATTGCCAAAAGTTTGAGGCCTAATGGACCTCCACAGTGAGTTCAAGTCCCAGCTGGACTCCATAGCAAGACACGGTCTCAAAAAAATCACCTTTCTTCTTTTAATCCCTTTAAGTATTCATCCCAAACCATTGTATTAGAAAGAATATCATGAAAACAAACAGCTTGAGGACCAATGAAATGACTGATGCAATTATTGTCATTTATTTTGCTAAATCATCTAGAGCTAAAGCATTAATTAGTAAACATTTTTCATGGAAATATGAGGGAAGATGAGAACAAAAATTGTTCAAACCACGCTGTAGAGTTTATGTCTGTGTAAGCCCTCCTCAGCACAGGAAGCAACAGTCTTATTTAGTTGTTGAATAAATATTCTAGAAAAAAATATGTTAGTGTACAGCATAAAACATGTTATAGATTTGAGATTATTTGCTCAAAAAATCTTCAAGTGAAATGCATGTAAAAGTACTAGAATAATATTACCTAACTGTAATGTGTTTTTTATTGCACAGTCTCTGCCTCATGAATTACATGTATTATTTCTTTTAAGTCGACAACCATCCAGTGAGACAGCCTGCAGCTAGTATTGATTTTGGCATCCTTAGCTTCTGTTCCTGTCCCTTCCCCCACTCCAAAGTCACATTATGATTTAAAGCTGAGCCAGCTGCAAATCCCACACTTCAGTCCCAACTATTGTCCCTCTCATTTCTCCTGTCCTGTAAACGTGTTTTAAAGGTGAGTGTCTATCTCTAGGTAATTAGATCTGGATGCCACCTGAAGGCCTGTGTTTGATGGTTTAGGCAAAGTACTTCTCTCTTATTCCTGAAGGAAAACTGTGAGACAATAGGTTCAAGACTGTAGCAGCCATCTGACACAAACCTGAAGTTGGTCAGTACTGGCAGAAATGCTTAGAAAAATTGAGCCAGATTTGGGATCAAAGCATTTTGAACTCTTCTTTACAGGAGCCAATTTTGTTTTGAGTAGAATTTTTGTGAGACTCATAATCAAGAATCCTGAATGACCTGTAGACATGTTATTCTCTTCGTTGAGCACAGGAGAAAAGTGAAATTCCAAAGTGTTACATTATTGCCTAAGAAAATAATATCTAGAACTAAGATTTGGATTTTGGAATTCTGAACTGAAGAGCTATGATGTTTAATTGATGAAAAAAATGGCCTTCTTAAGTGATGACTAGAAACATCATACATGAGCATTACTCTGCATTAAATGATACAGAATCAGGAAGGGGATTTAGCTCAGTGGTTCTGGCACCTGTCCTGCAAGTGCAAGCTCCCAGGTTCTATCCCTGGTAACCACATACAACAATGCAGAGTGTGGTGACTCACGCCCACCATTAATCAGTACCAAATACCACAGTGCTGGGTGTGGTGGCTCATGCCTGTAATCCCAGCACTTGGGAGTCAGAGGCTGGACTGCTGAGTTAGAGACTGAATTCAAGACCAGCCTGAACTAGAAAGTGAGACCCTTTCTCAAAAAACTAAAAATAAATAAATAAATAAATACATGCATACATAATACAGGGAGAAAATGTGAATAATTGCAATTATACTTTATTTTTTTCTAACTTGGATTCACTGTTGGGCTTTTAAGGCTCCATTATCCTAGATGCATCAATTAGTCTATGAAAACTATGAGCTAAGGTGATTAGAAGTTTGAATACTGAATTCTGATCACTAAAGCACAACATCTTTTTATACAAGTGTTGGTAATAATATCTCCTCACCAGTCAGAGGCACACAGGAGATGTGAACCATGAAAACACAACCGGGACCAGTAGGGAGGAAGACTCAACAAATGAAATCTACATCACATGACATATTTTGGTGTCTAATACTCTGAAACTGTCCTAGTAATTATGTTTTTCAGGTGCTCTATGTTGTCAACATACTCACTCTCCTCTGCAGCCTACAAGACCACTCAGATCCAACCCATGATTTGAGTGCTTTTGTTTGCAAATTTTGTCATTCTGTCAAGATTTCTTGTGTATCTTGTGACATGGTCTGTTGGAACGATTTTGACTTTATAAAATTGAGAAAGTTTGAATCTTGATTCTGAATTTTAAGAATGATACAAATTGGGAAAATTGGTAGCTGTTCTCATACCCTATTCTTTTTGATGAAATAAATGAGTGGATTACAGTAGAGAACTTTACTTGATAATATAATTATCTAAATATGGCACCTTCTATAAATTAGTCATTCCTGTGATGTTCATCCCCACTCCTCATTCCCTATCTCTTCTCTCATTGTCACTAGAGCGTAACACTGGGGTTTCCCTTAGTACGTAGAGGAATCAGAACCGGTCAATGATGGAAGCTTGATCTCTTTGAAATCTGAAAAAATCTGGAAATATATAGAACAACTCGCCACAAAAGTGGTAATGTAGTTAAAAATTAGGTTTAGAACTAAATAATATTTCCCTTTGTGCTTCAGAGAAACTAATGAAATTCTCCTGAATACTACTGAAAAATATTGCTTCAAATTATCGACTGAGATTTTTAGAGTGGCTTGAAAGTTTTTGCTTAAATTGTTTTTCTGTAAAACGTAAAACCAAGTTTTCACCAATGTTAGAATTGGAAATTTTAAATGCATATTATTTGGTCACATGTGTGTACTGCATGTATGCACACAGAGAAGGGTGATGCACAATATATCTAAATTATGTATCCAAACATCATTTTATGTGTGCATCTATAGAAATTTTAATCTTAAAAAATGTACGTCCTGGGCCAGGGAGTTAGCTCAGTGGTTCCAGCGCCTGTCTTGCAAGCGCAAGGGCCCGGGTTCGATTCCCCAGTAATCACATAACAATACTGGGTGTGGAGACTCATGCCCAGAAGCAACAAGTACCACATATCACAGTGCTGGGCGTGGTGGCTCACACCTGTCATCCCAGCACTCGGTAGGCAGAGGCAGAAGGATTGTGATGTGAGTTGGAGGCTGAGCTCAGGGCCAGCCTGAACCACAAAGCGAGACCCTGCCTCAAAAAACAAAACAAAACAAAAAAAATGTACGTCCTCCACTTTCCATATGCATCAATCAACTTTAAGTTTCGCTCTTTTAAATTAATTTTGCTTGCTGTCCCAATAGACAAACACATTACATCATATATTAAATATGTAAAAGAGAGGCTTCATAATGCATTATTTCCCCCAAAGTAAATTAAAACTATCTCACAGAAGTTATATGTAGAATACTAATAATGTAAATGTTTATTTTGGAAGCATCCTATTTCTATTATAAGCAATAATCATTTATAAAGCTGAAGAAAAAGACCAGCAGAACAGAGCAATAGTTTAAAAGACAGTGTGAGCAGGTGCAGAGACACACAGTATTCAAGCTGAGCAATGGTAACCTTTCCCTTTGGGCATTTACGGCTTACATATCCAGCATTAGTGCAGTGTCTGTGGAAGACTACCTTTAGACAAAAAAGCAGAGCAGAAATAAAGGCTCCGTAAAGCAGATACATATCATGTAGGCACCATCTATCATCTTGTGCTCTGGGACGAGCTCTAACGAGGGGCCATATTAGTATGCGTGCTTATGTCCTGTCTTTTCAGGTTTTGCTCCTGGAATGAGGTATCCCCATGAAGCTCATTAAACTCCTATTTCTACAGCTGACATTCCACTCCGGCATGAATGATCTAAGGGGTAAACAGAATGTTGATATAAATATGCAAGCATTTTTGATGAAACATAACAACTAAGAAACTACAAGATACTCATAGGTACAAAAAAGAATATGATACTACTTCTATTGTGTGTAGTCAGTATAGGAAATTACAGTCTGACTTTCAAATGCTCATTGAAATGCATGCTAACTCTCAAATTTTTCACTGTTTATGGAGATGTAATATATTAACAATATGAATATTTAAAGAATGCCATTGGGAAGCCTCAAGTGAATGGTTATGAAGAGCATAGCTTTGATCACTTTTGAAATAGTGTCTTACAGGGTAACAATAAGTAAGGGAAATTATTAAATACATTATCTGGGAAACAGTTTCATTTTATTTTAAAAGGAATAATCTGAAATTCATAAATTTACGCAGTCTCAGAAAATAGTTCATCTATTTTGAACAAGCAACATTCCTCAAAGGAATAAGAGGAAAAAGTGTCTGTTGACAACAATTAACAGCACACTGACACACATTAATTTTTGCTAAAACATGTAGGGAAGTAGAATTCACATTTACTGGTGATTGTGTAAATTAAAAAAAATTCCTTAGGATAACATTAGAATTATTTAGGATAACTCATAATTATTGACTTCAAAAATATGCACACTCTTCAGCCTAGAATCTGTTTCCAAGGGTTGCCATAGACGAAGAGCACACAAGGATGCTAGTTGTGCTGTTGTTTATATTAGCAAAACATTGGTCTCTCTGTGGTCATTGATACAATAGAGAAAAGAATCATCATTTATGTTACGCTTTAAATATATTTTTCAAAAATTGAAGACTCAAATTTAAAACTCAAAATTTTATAAAATGTTAACAAATGTGTGTGACATTTTTGTTTTTTACTAGAAACACAATATTAGAATATGAAAACTTGGTGGAATATTCCATATTACCACTACATATTTCATGTCAAAAAGAGACATTATAAACTAAAAAGATATCTTAAACTTGAGAAAGATGCTAAAAGTACATATTTTATATGGTTTTTCCAGAACATGTAAAAGAGTTAGTATATATTCATGTGAAAGACAAAGCCAATCCAAGAAAAAATAAATATGACCCAGTAATTCATAAAACATTGATAAAAATCATATTAAAAAACACAAAACCTTATTTATAACCATAGAGAAAAGTTTACATAATAGTATGATACCATTTCATACCCAAGAAAAGAGCAAAATCATAACAGTATGACAATGAAATGTGAGTAGATGTGTGTGGAACTTACTTTTTTCCTAATAATTTGGGTAGACAAGACACGACTACTTTAGATAGCATATTGGCAATGCTTGACAAACTTAAAGATGTCTGTACACTTTACTGCAGTAGCTGACCTTCCAGGAGGCCTATATTTCAGTGAAGCACATGTATCCAAAGTATAGGTACAAAACATTAATGAGTATTTTTTTTTAAAGAAACCTTTTTATTTTTGAGTTATTTCATCTATTTTCTGAGTTTTTCTAAATCCCACCTTATGTTGTATTTCTTAAGTGACTTTCTTGATCACCTTGAAGTAATATGGTTTAAACATTTATTTGTCTGTATATATATATATATATATATGTATTTATATATGTATATATATGTATATATATGTATATGTACATATGTATATATGTATATGTATGTAAATTAGTATCTTTTCTTGGCTCTTTTTTGTATGTATGTTGTTCCTTTGTCTGCTTTTCATTATGGCATTAAAACTTTGGGCTGTCATCTTACTCATTTTTGTATAAAATCATTTTTCTTGAATGTCTACTGAAAGATTTGCTTCTAAGGTTTCTTCTAACTTCACCGAACTCACTTGAGTGCTGTATCCGGAGACTCTGCTGTCTTCACAGCTTCCCTGAGCAACCCTCCCTCCCTGCTGGTAGCTAAGTCATCTGGACTTAGACTCCAACGTTAGCAGGCAGAGTCCACCCTGGAACCCAGCCTCAGCAGGTCAGTTATCAAGTTCTGATGAGAACCTCAGGGTCCCGCTCTTCCAACTTCCTGACTTCAAGCCCCACACTGACTGCCATTGGCCGGACGCTGCATCTCCGCTGGCTTCAGCTCTGGTGGCCACTGTTTCTATACTTTTCAGTAGGTACCTGTTGGTCCTCATGTGTTCTTCTTGTCTCTGGGCAGCACGGCTTTGCTTTATTTTCTCCTACCCTAGCATCCTTCTTGTCCTAAAGAAAAATGTGCAGATACACAGACAGATCTTGTTGCTCTTGCTATTATGCCTTCCACTAATTTTTGTTTTGAAATTTTCAATAGTTTGTCACTTAATGTTTATATAATGTTACTTGTGGATTTAGTTTTGCTAATTAGAAGCTTTTTCTGATTTTTATGTAAGGATTTGGAAAGACTGAAAAGCTGAGCCATCACTGTAGCTTCAGTCTTCTCAGAGATGTTTTAAATAATAATTTTTGAAAAGCACTAATGATATAAATGTGCAGCAAAGAGGAAATTGGATAAATAAATTGTGATATGCAATGAGCTGGTGCAATCTTTAAAATGAATTAACGAAAGTACACCTAAATCAATATGGATAAATCATTTTAAAATGCTAGTCTTTTAATCCCAGTAGGACTGAGTAAATCATCCTTTCTGTTTCTTGTGAGAATAATTTAAAACCAAAGAGAGAAATGTTAAATAATATGTGCATTCATTAGCTGCATTAGAAACACAGCACTCATGGTTGAAGACAGAAATCAGTTATTACTGCTGCCACATCTGCAAAGCTACGGAGCTGAGCTGTACAGACCTGCTGTGGTGACTACAGCAGCTGTGCTGCTCACGATGGGCCGCTGTCACCTATTTTGTATGTTGGGCCAGAAATCTCCGGGGGTATGACAATGACAAAGTCTATGGAATGAGCATGGACACAAACACATAAGAACTGAGTCTGGAAGTGGATGTCATTTTTGATCACGTGTCGTTTGCCAAATGAAGGCACATTGTCAGCCTGGGGTCAAAACAACCAGTGCAAGAGGATGAATGTAGGGAGAAGCAAATAAATAAGGCCCAAAGTGGAATCTACCAAACCCTGCAAATTGCATATTTTCTGTGGTGTCAAAATAACTCATATATTAAACATTTTGCATAAATCTTCCCTGAACAGTTGAGCTCAGGTCAGAATTACATGGAAAATATTTGATAAGAAACAGTGCAGAAGAATCACAGTCGAACTACTTACTAGTACTGGATCTCAGATTTTTTTAAAAGTATACATCTCTTACAGATAAGATTTGTAGTTAATTGGCTCAGTGAGATCCATCTTTTGTCACCGTAAGTGGAAATACTTGGTCTCCAACATCTTGTTTAAACAGATAAGGTACAGCTTCAAAATGGATCACAGAATGAAAGCAAACCTGCAGGAAGTGTTTGTCTCCAGCACAGCAGTGACAAAGCAAAACATGCAGAAGAAAAGCAGAAAAGGGCAACTCTGAAGGGCACCAAGGCTTAGCAAACAAATGATGCTGGAAAAACTACACTGTGGCTGGAAATGATAGCCTGAGATTCAGCATGCAGTGAAAAAGTAAGAAAGCATAGACCTCTGTAGAGAATATGAAATAAAACATAAATTAAAAATAGAAAATGATAAAAACATAAAAACTCAGATGAAGTAGCACTCAAAATTAAAATGAAAAAACAAAATCATCACAGAAATGAAGACAAAATTGGTAGAGGCAGAAAGGAAAATGAAAATTGTGGAAAACCCAGTGGAAAGTAGAACTGAGAAAAATAAATATTATGAGTTAGCAGTAGAGCTGCGAAGAACAAGAAACAAAGAACTAGATATAGGGAAGAGAGACAATTGATAGATGACATAATGAGTGGTTGTGATTCATGAAAAACAAACCTAAAATATCTAAATTATAACTGAAGTAAATATCTCTGAAGAAAGACCCGGATCTATACACTGTAATGACAACTTTATATCTAGAAAAAATAATTAGAAGCCATCAATGATGAAATAGACTAGTATTTCACCAGACTTAGTATATGTTTGTGATAAGGAAATCATCTTTGGGCAAACAGACAAAAGATCATACACTATATGCCAATATGGGTGCAACGATATTAAAATTAAAACTGTTATTGTTATAAATATCTAAAAACAAGTGTGATAGCATCAGCATTTATAAAGGTACAAACCATAACAAATAAGACAAATATATTAACAAGAAAACTAATTCCAAATACATTAAAAGAAAGATATTAAGAGATTCAAAGCCAGTCTTATTTACTGCCAAGTGTTTCTGACTATTGATTTCC